>JAVKPL010006040.1:0-25021 GCA_032173675.1 Gastrolobium villosum | reverse complement strand
GGCCTTACCATCAAACCAGGCCTCCTAAATGCACCTAGCATTTTTGCAGTCTCTAAGGGCATGCATCAGATCTTCATGACCACAGAGGCAAGTGGGGCAAGATACTTCCCCTCCACTCCAACGGCAAGTGATGCTTCTGACGGGAAGTTTATCAAGACAAGCTAACCAAAGGAATACAGCTATAACGAAAGGGACAAATCCAGTTCCACACAGCAGCCCACACTTTGTCCTTTTCCCGAATGGGCTTTAATAGAGAACAGTATGCATTCCTCACAAAAGATTTACCAGAACTAACCTTCTTCCAACAAAGCACATCTTCCCGATTGCAGGGGTTAGGAGGGGGAATCTTACTCAGCTTTATGCAAATATCAGAATCTAAATAAGTATTCACATAATCCCAACTCCAGTCCCCTGAGATAGGGTCAACAACTGCACTAGTCTTGAGATACAGTTCGGCAGTAGGGGGCTTGATTACAGCCAGATCCAACAAGGTATTCGACCAACCTCCCCACAAGTCAGTCTAGAAAAAGACAGAATTGCCATTCCCAATAGTCCACTCCAGGTGTTGAGTGATGTTGCTCCTAGCGGAAACAATACTCTTCCAAAGAATAGAATCACTTTGTTTAGCTATTAAGCTGCGGTTAGGATCAGCTCTCCTACCATACTTCCCTAATAAGACTTGCACCCACAAGCTGTTATGGTCAGCTATAATTTGCCAAGCTAGCTTGTGCATGAAGGCTTCATTTTTGACCTTAAGTTGATGATGCCAAGCCCACCACACTCCTTAGGTTGGCCCAACTGCTCCCAGGCAACATAGTGGGCCTTTCTTTTAGAATCCACATCTCCCCAAATAAAATTTCTTTGCAACTTCTCTATGTCATTGCAAACATGCACTGGCAGCAAATTATTTTGCATATGGTAACAAGGGATAGCAGATATGACACTTCAGCCAGGGTAATTCTACCTGCCATAGAAAGACACTTAGATTTCCACCCTTGAAGTCTAGCTTGAACTCTAGAGATAACCTCAGCGTAATGATCCTTCTTAATCCTGCCATGTCTCATCAAAGAACCTAAATACTTACCAAAATTATTGACCCTCTTGAAACTACTGACATCAGAAATGGCCTGCACAACATCCTGATTCACATTTTTGGAGAAGTATATGCAAGATTTTTCAAAACTCACACATTGCCCAGACATCTTGGAAAACTTTTCCAAAGTAGAAGTAATGCAGCTAAGCTGGCTCAGAGAAGCTTCCCCAAACAAAATGATATCATCAGCAAACATGATATGGGATATAGGAGGGTCCTAATCTTCCAGCCCTCAAAGGGACCCAAGATTTACTTCCCACTTCATCCAAAATCAAATGGGTTAGTTTCTCCATACAAAGGACGAAAATGTAAGGAGATAGGGGATCCCCTTGTCTTATTCCCCTTTGGGGTAAGAAACTGCCAGTTTTAACCCCATTCCAAAGCACCTCCAAACTCGGACTAGTCACACAGCCCATAATAGCTTCCACCAGAGGACCAGGAAACTTCAACTCTACCAAGACAGATCTTATAAACTTCCAGCTCAACTTGTCATATGCCTTTTCAAGGTCAATCTTAATAGAGAAGAAACCCTTTTTACCTTTCATCCTGTGCATGGAGTGAACAAGCTCCTGGACAATGATAATGTTATCCTGAATATGTCTCCCAGGCACAAAACTGGCTTGATTAGGGGATACCAACTCCTCCAGGAGAGGCTTCACTCTATTGGCCAGAATCTTGCTGAACCCCTTATAGATAGAGTTACACAAGGCAATAGGCCGAAATTGTTTCATCAAGCAGGGTCTATCAATTTTGGGTATAAGCACAATCAGAGTGTGGTTAATCTCACCAATCCGACTAGGATTCTTCCAATACTGCTGCATACTAGTAAAAATTTGGGATTTGATCATCTCCCAATTTCTTTGATAGAACAAAGCAGGAAAACCATCGACACCAGGAGCCTTCAAAGGAGGCATCTGAAAGAAGGCCCTCTTAATTTCCTCAAAAGACAAGTCCTCATCCAGACTCACAAAATGATCCTCCCTTAAATTCGGCCAAGAATTGATAGTGAGAAACCAGGGAGGATCTACATCCACCTCCTTGAACAAATTAATATAGAAATTCCTGGTTAAATTTATAAGCTCCTCCTCATCTTCAACCCAATGACCTCTACCATCCTGAAGCTTCAAGATTTTATTATGCTTCCTTCGAATCACAGTACTAGCATGGTAGAAGCTAGTGTTCCTGTCACCATCTCTAATCCAAACCCCTCTAGATTTTTGGTACCAGAGCTGCTCCTCTTGATCAAGGATAGTATTGAGCTCCATCCTCAAATTAGCTTCTAGCTTCTCAAGTCTATAACTATTAAAAGAGTTCAGGTGCTTCTGAATACCCTCCATTCTAGCTATGATTCGGTTCTTCCTAATCTGGATGAAACCAAAAATATTCTTGTTCCACTCCTTTAATAAAGGCACCAGAGAATTCAAGCTGTCCACCAAACCAGCTTCCTGGTTCCAACAAGATTGCAGAAAAGAAGAAAACCTGACATCATTCTGCCAAGCTGCCAAAAACCTAAAAGGCCTCTCCCTCCAACAAGAATCATCTTTCCTCAATCTGACCAAAATTGGACTATGGTCAGAGAAAAGCCTAGGTAAGACAAGGATATCAGCCTCCTCAAAATTAGCTCTCCACCCCTCATTACCCACAGCTCTATCAAGTCTCTTATAAACCCTCTCCAAATTTAAGAACTTAGGGCCTTTCCAGGTGAATCTGTTACCACCACCCCCCAAATCCATCACCCCACAAGCATTGAGGACATTAGCAAAGAGATTGCACCTGTTGATATCCACAGGACCCCCTCCCCTCTTCTCAGTAGCCAAAGCTATCTCATTAAAGTCCCCAGTTAGCAGCCAGGGCTCATCCATATTTCTGCCAATGTGCTTTAACTCCTCCCACAGCCCATGTCTAATATTTACATGAGGGCTGGCATAGATGGCCGTCCAAAAGAACCCTTTCGAATCAGGGATATCCACCCAACAATGAACAAACTGATCATGCTGAGAGATAATATTAACAGCCACATCCTTATCATTCCAAAGGATCCAAATTCCACCAGAGAATCCATGAGCATCAACAGAGAAATGGTTAGTAAAACCCAGATTACGCATAATTTTACTAGCTTTAGACCCACTCACTCTAGGCTCAAGAATGGCAGCCAACCCAACATTATGCTTCCTACAAAATCTAGTAAAAGTCCCTTTAAACTGCTTTTTAGCAGCCCCTCTACAATTCCAAGAAAGAATATTCATCATAAATTATGATGTAAGTGCAAGTTTTCAAAGCACTTGCTGCTTAAAGCCTGGATAACAGGAGTAGCCCCCTTAGCTACATCAAATTCCGTATTACAACCATTATTACTATCAACATTCATGGGCTTATTTAGAACATCTCCTAAAGAAAGGTCAACCTCCATACCTGATTGGCTCTCACCTTTCTTAGGCTCCTGCACCAGGGTTTTGTCAGGAGGTTCCGGTTCCTTCACTCCACTCCCACTGGCCATCATACCAACAGCTGTGAGACTCTCAGAACTCTCAAGGAGACCCTCCTCCACAGGGGCTACAGCAGCCATCACCAGGTCCCCCCTACGGTCACCTTTGTAGTTCCCAAACCTGGACAGGCCCTCCAAATTATGACCTATCTGCTCAGGCAGAATACTGGTTGAAACCGCACCTGTTGAGGTGTGAACCTCAACTCCCTTGCCTTTGTCAAATTTATTTCTAACTACTTGTTTCTTCACAGAAGACACAGGGGGTTTAGTCCCTGTAACTTTCCTAGGGGGATTAACTGCTACAGCAGAGAAGTTCATTCCACTTGGAGTGGCACTATCTGTCCTCTTAATTCCCTCATTTTCCTTAGACTCCTTAGCTGAAACACCGGCCGTCCTAGCATGCCTATCCTTGCTCCCCACCTCCTTCATATTTTTCTTGTTGGAGATGTCATCCCCAAATTTCCTACCTCCAATATTCTCCTTTTTTTGGAATTGCTGCTGACCTCTCTTCTTGCGCTGAACCACCATCCAAGGACCTACTCCTTGAGTGCATTGATCCCCCACAGGTTGGACAGGGGCAGGGGCCTCCTTTTCAATAGGTGCAGGCTTAGCAAAATCAGGGCACGACTCTGAATTGTGCCCATATCGTCCACATTTAAGACATATCAGGAACAAGCCTTCATACTCCACCCTCTTCCTTTTCCCATCCAGAATGTACTCTCCTCTCAGAGGCTGGGATAAGTCTACCTCAATGCACACTCTAGCGAAACGAGCCCTATCTCCTGTCATAGTGGTCTTATCCACTTTTAGAACTTTGCCAACTATGGTTCCTAGCTGGTTGAGAAGGGGAAACTCACAATATTCTTGAGGGATCCCAGGTAACCGAACCCATGCAGCCACCTTGTGGATATTAGCAGTATCAGGATCGAAACAAGGTTCCCATTTCCTTGTTGCAAGGTAGTGACCCAAGATGATCCATGGGCCTCCTGTGATTGCCAGGTTAAGATCCTCCAAGGAACTGAACCTCACCGAGAAGAACTCGTTTCCTAGATCCGCCACGGTGATGCTTCCAGCTTTTGCCCAGATTGACTCCAGTTTTTTTTTCATGAAGCCCACCCCAATCCTTTTACCCAGCAACTTAACGATAAGCGCGTTCCTCCATCGCTGCCTCATCCTTGTCCTAGCTTCCCTGTTACTCCTGATTTCAACCATTCCATCCTCCCTGTGAATAGTCTGAAAACCCCACTCTGAAATCTCACCCAAACTTGGATCCAGAGGCTCCAGATCGGCATCGTCTTCCTCACCGAGCAAGGGGATAGATTCCCCTGCTACACCGTTCTCAATTCCCGTCACATCCGCAAAGGAACGCTGCTTCACTAGCACACCTGACCCAGCCCCAGCTTGGAAATCCCTAACGGTTTCCCTCATACGCGTCTCCATCGGGATCTCCTCACCACTCTTGGTTCTCTTCATACTCTTCCTCGCCTTCTGATTAGCCTCATCAGTCTCAGCCAAGCCCTCTTCCATCGAAACCCAGAAAAACCAAAACAAAATTAAAAAGAAACCCTAGCAGAGAGATATTTTTCGCACGCGTGGATGTACGCGCCTAACCCATCCTTATGCGCACATCAATTTTTGTTTTACTTCTAAAATGCGAAATTAATTCAAATTCTAATCATAATTTATTTAAATTTTAAAGGCTTATTTTTTTTTTGATAAACAATTTTAAAGGCTTATTTATTAGTATATTTATTTGCTTATTAGTTATTATAGATGTGGTCAATTAAGATTTTATATTTTGTTGTATACAAATTAACAGAACACATTTCATTCAAGTAGAGTTAGTGGTCATTAGGGGTGTTAACGGGCCGAGCCGAGCCGAGCTTTGATCTTTACGGGCCAAGCCTGTATTTAAACGTGTCCGACTGACCTTAGCCTGTTACCTGTCACGAATACAATATTGGTCTGTGGCCTGGTTTATTTACAAAAAATAAAAGCCTGTGTGAAGCCTGTCTTAGCCTGTTAGCATGTTAAAGAATAAAAATAAGATAACAAAATTCCACAAAAAATCAATTTCCAGATAGAAACCTTAGCTTCCAATTTGCAGCAATAATTTACAAAGTCTACAATAAATAAAAAAATTAAAGTGAGAGAAGGTAGATAACAAGTTATATTATCTTAGCCCATTATAAAAAAAAGTGCCAACAAAAATTAAAAAAAATAAAAAATTTGACACAAACAAGCAGTGCACAGTGGAACGAATGAGTTTTTGTGGGTTTGTTTGTGTAAAGGAGGATGAAGGATAATATAGAACAACACTAGTAATTCCATAAATATACATAAATTCAATATATATCCAAATAGCACAATATAGAACAAAATCATTCAAAAAGTCTGTTAAACCAATAAAATTGGGTGAAATAAATTGATGAGAGAGAGAGTTATTACAAGTAGTATAAAAAATATAAATAAATATTTATAGACTAGGCTAGCCTGGGAGGCTCTAAGGCCGAGCTTATAAATTAGAGCCTGCGGCCTTTTTATTAAACGGGCTTTTATACAAGTCCAAACCTGGTTCCAACACGAGTTTTTATTAAACGAGCTCAGGCCTTTACGAGCCGAGCCAAAGGCCTCTGAAAGGCCCCTGCCTCGTTTACCACCCCTGGTGGTCATGTATCATTTTCCCGCCAAATTCTGACTTCCTTAACGCAGCTGTCTCATTAATTTTGGATATTAAAACTAAAATCCAATTTCAGTTCCAATAATAATTTTTTATTTTATTTTGTTTAAAAAATATTTCTTTAAATGTTATTATTATCCTAAAAGTTCAATATTTTAGATATTTATATTTATACTATAACTACAATTTTTAAATAAAATATATTACATGTTTGGAAGCCTTGTTCTCATGAATATATTAATAAATTCAACCTCTTGTATAAACAAACATACATACATTAATACTAACTTTAATAATAAAATAAAATTTTAATTCAAATCTAAATAATAATTGAGTTAACTTTTTTCGGTGATAAAATATTTAACTTTTTTTTTATTATAAATGATTTGTGATATTGTTTTTGTCCACATATATAAATTCAAATTCTCAGGTAGGGTCATGTTCATCTTCCTCAGACATGTTAACAGCTGGAGCAACAGATGAGGATACATTAAGAGGAGAATTAAAAGTAACTGACCTCATTGGTAGCACAACATCCTCCGTTGTGGCAGTATCCACGTACAACTTTAAGAAATCATTTCTAAACTGGTTTAAGAACTCTTCCATTACCATATTGATGTCTTTGTCATTGACCACTTGCAAGCTAATGTATTGCTCACATTGTCATAATCTTGTCGTGACTAGAGTGACCGATTGGTTGTCTTCAAGATATAATTTTTGGCATAATTTCTGATGCAGCTCTGCTATCATTGAGTTCCACTTAATACGTGATGGTCTTTTCTCCCCTCCAAAAATAGCACCACGACGACCTTACTCTTTCCTACCGTGATAATATAGAACAACACAAATAGATTAAGAATTCAAACTCATTCTTAAAAATTAAAAAAAAGAATAACATAAAATGAAATATGAATAAACAAGTGCAAATGAATGTGGGGTTTAAGAGTAATGAGTGTACGAGGGATAGGTGTATAAATAGACTGCAGTTGAGTCACTCACGTCCTGATTGGGCATGATCTCCAGCTGGAACACACCCCATGTGGGCGTGTCTCTCACATAGGTCACGCCCCACATGGACATGTCTTTCTCATGTTGCTCATGCCCCGTGTGAGTGTCTCTCTCCATTGGGTCATGCCGCATGTGGGTGTGTTTGACTGCTATACCTACGTAAATAATTTTAAATTGACTACATTTGCGTAATTATTTATTAAAAAAACAATATTTAATATTTTTTGCCCTTGATTGTGATTTGATTAGATAATTGTTTGTAATTAATTTGACTTTTTAAATTTGAAATTAACAATTTATAATAAATTGATATAATAGTATGACGAAAATATAAAAAATAAAAATAAAAAATTGTTGTGTAATTTATCCTTTCATGTAACCTTACGGATTTGGCATATCGGTAAAGGAAAAATTATTAGGCTATGATACACAATTATTAGGCTACGATACAGTGACACTTCAATAATCTTAATATATTATGTTTGACACTTTTCCACTCTTCTTGACAATCTAATATTTCATGACACTCCAACACGTATTGCAAAGACTCAAAAAAGAGTTCAATTGTTGCGTTGTAATGTATTTTTAGTTTCAACTATTAGATTCGTTGGATTACGATTCCTATTTTATTAAGTTTAATATAAATATTTGAGATATCTTATATTTCTTTACAAAATTGATGAGTGTTATAAGTTTAGTTTTAATTTTTTATTAAATTATCGAATATTAAATATAATATACATTACATAAATTTAAGATATTTACTATAAAAATGTATCATAACGTGTTGAAATCTAACATTTTTTAAAATTATGTCGGAGTGCTGTGTTGTGTCGTATCACATGTCTCGTGTCGGTGTCAGTGCAACATAATTATTAGAAAAAGATAAAATATTTGGGTTCCAAATATAATACTCTGTAATCCAAGAAATTAATTTCACATGCACTGCACAGTAAGATATGCCCAAGTGAAATGCATTATTAGCGAAGCACTGGAAAATAAAAAAATTATTATTTTTTAAGTATTTCTATTTATCATTATATATTCATCATTACATTGATTTTATTTTAGCGACTTCATTACAAGATAATATTTTATTTCACGAGACAGTAATTATTTTCCCCCTTGAATGCTCGAGTCTACTTCCTACACTTCCATCTTTTGTGAAAAAATATTAAATAATCAGAATTGAGTTACATTTTTAACTCGTTTCTAATACACGACTGCAACTTTTAATAAGTAGACTAAATTTAAAGATTTCACATGACTAAATTAATATGGGGATGTTATATTTATTATCATTGTTAGTTTTATTATTTTAATTATTTGATTGGTTACCGTTGGATTAATTTAAAATCAACGATAATTAATTTTCCTATTTTATAACTGTTGATTTCAAATTGAGAAAATCAAGTAATAAGCCTAAAATGTAAAATGACAGTAAGTATAACCGTTTCTAATTAATATACATGATTTTTAAATTAAACAAATGTGTACTACTTAATTATATAATTTATTAATATTTACTATTTCAATTATATTTTTAATATTACAATTAATGTGATACTTATTTAATAGTATGATATTAATGCTTGTCTTTTTATATGATATAAAATTATATTATTTTAATCAAAATTATTGTATTTTATAATAAGAAAAACAAAAATAATGATAGAAGAAAATGACAGATTTTTTAATTTAAATATTAAACAAAAATAATAAAAGAATAAATATTTTTTCTATAAATAAAAGATTCCTTTTATTATAAAAACACGTAATAATTTCTCATGGAATAAATACAAAATTTTAAAATAAATATGTGTTGATACTGATTTATAGTTCATAAATCTCATAAAAAACAAAAAATTATTTATTTTTAAAAATTAATCAAAACCACTTACTTGTGCTAGGATGTTTTTTTGTTTTTAAACAAAGAAAAGTGTTTATCCTTTTACAATTTATATCCTTTCATTATCCGAAAGAAGTAGGATGTACACTTTTTTTTCTTTGTTAATTCTCTCTACTTCACCCTTTAAACAAACAAGTGCCCCTATCACGTTTTGCGCTCCTTAAATTTGGGTAACAGCGGGAAAAAGTTTATGCAATATTTTTTTTTTATTCTTTACAAAAAAGAAAATGAAAGGAAAAGAAGTAAAACTTTTGGGAGGCAAACGAAATTCACAAGGTGGTGGCGGTGATATTTTGCTTTCTGCAGGTACAGGCGGCATTTCGGGAAGAATCGAACGGTTTTGTTCAGTACAACGTTCGAATACACCACACAACCGATCAATTTAATTGTTTTTCTAAATGATGACGATGATCATCAAATGCATGATTTGGAAGGTTGTTACAGAAGCGACAACCTAGTCCACACAACACTGCATGTAATAACGCTCTAATGGCCCAAGCACCGAGACCCCGGAAGAGAGTGTGTGCTTTTCGTCGTGCTCCTGATGGAAGCGCCTTTCAGAAATGGTATGTTTCTTCCTCGTGTGGGCCTCAGTTACATGTATGGAAAACATTAAAAAGTTTGTTTTTTTCTTAACGGGGTTTCCTTGTATGTCTGTTTTTTTTTCTACTTTCGAGGTTCTTGTTCATGCCTTTCACACACTGAGGCTTGAGTGTTTTTGTGTATATATACATTGGATTGTTTTGCAGCAGAACATGTGGGGTATCTGTGGTTGTTGCTTTGGCTGATTTGCACCATTGTGAAACCAAGATGGACGCTAAGAGATTCAAGGGACTAGACGGGAATCGATATGTTCCCCAATTCAGTCAAGGTTCTAATAACCAGCCCGCTTCGCCTTTCCGTCTGTTTATGTAATGCATCTCAGTTACTCATTCTGAATTTTATTTATTTATTTTTATTTTGAATTTGAAGGGCCGGCTTGCCTCAGCGGTAAGCTTGATTGTCCTGATGTGTGAGGTCGCGGGTTCGAATCAGTCTCTATTCTTTTCCCCATACACTCACGAAGTGGCTATTTGAAGTGGGTCGACCCTTTTTTTATTTTTTATTTTTATTTTGAATTTGTCTTTAACCCATGTTGTTTGGTTAAAGGAATGCTGATGAAATTTCAAATTTTGTTCATCTGTCATTTATGATACTGTTTTTTTAATAATGGTTCATGTTCAAACTTGTTCTTAATTGAATAGCCATGTCTTCCTTTTAAAAATATGATCTTTGAGATGATTTTTTTTTTTCTCTCTCTTTGTTTCATAATTGAATGGAGGTTTTCATGCTTGGTTTATGGTAAAAGTCATGTTATATTGATTAGCTTTCTTTCTCAGGGAAAGCTTTAAGAAGTGTTACGAGATGGAAAATGAGATTGTAATTGAAAGGCTGGGGTTTGAAAAGTGGAAAAGCATGTCCGTGCAGGTAAAAACCTAACCCATTTTTGTTTCTTCAATATCAAAATTTGAGTTCCTTTGGAGCATGATTTCTCTTTCTCTTCAGGAGAAACAACCATTTATTTTTCGTTCAAGACTGTTGGACCGTGCCCACCAAGCAGCTTTGGATAAGGAGGCCTATGAGTTGGCTAAAATGAAGGTAACGGGACAGTGGCAACAATGTTGATTTTTTTTTTTTGGGTATATTTCAATTGTTGAAGGGCCGGCTTGACTCATTGGTAAGCATGCTTACCGTGATGTTCAAGGTCCCGGCTTCGACTCGGCCTCTCCGCAAAAAGCGGGGGTAAGGCTTGACTCGATTCCCTTCCCCAGACACTCACGCGGGGTATTGAACTGGGTCTGCCCTTTTTATATTTCAATTGTTGCATACTTGTACAGTTATATACTTGGGCATTTGTAACACTTCACATAGTAATTATTGGGTACAATTGAACCCAATTGTTGCTTTTGCAAATCCATTCAACTAAGAGCTTTCTTATTCTTCAGCTTCTTAGATTCACTTGTCATTCATTTTATTTACATACTTAACATATATAATATCTGGTTTCAATGTTTCTGAGTTGTTAAGGGCATGAAACAAAGCTTCTCATTTTTCTGGCTCGCATAATATCACATCACAACCACTTCTTGACGATGACAGTCAATAAGTTGGTTTGAATATAAGCAAAGATGAAAAGATGAGGGAAGAGGTGGAATTGGGGCCTAGTCTATGAACTACTTTTTGTTCACATCCATTGTCATATATTGTGACCCTCAACTTATAGCTTGCTATAATCAAATGAAATTGATGCTCTTTTTCTTTCAAATTTGAGATTCCTACCGTATCTTTGACAAATTGATTGGTTCAGGTGAATGACGAAGCTGATTCAGCAATGGTTAACAAGGTTGATAAGGTTTGCCTACTTCTAAGTCTCAATTGATATTCCAAATTTTGCAGTCTGGTTAAGTAGCTACTTTTAAACAAAAATAATTTTCAATTATGGTTTGTTTGAACTTTGAAGGATCTGCAGTCCAAAGTGATCGATTTATGTTCAGATGACTCAGCATAATCTACCGGTTAAATATGTCTGGTAATAAATGATGGTATATATATCTTTCTCCCATTATTGTCTGAATGCTTCTTTCTTTAAATTCAACTTATCATTTAATTGTGACTTTCAATGTCATTCAGTCTATTTTTCCTTTTTTCTATATACAAATTAATCTCAGGCTATCTCTTTATAATCTAGTAATTGTTTCCTGGTGCATTGAACAATCATTTCCTAGTCCTGGCCACATTATTAACTTTGAAATTTGGATATTGGAATAATGGGCATCTAAGGATGCTCAATAAACCTGGAAACTAAATTCTATTGCTCCCACTTTATGTTGAATGTTATATTTAATGAAACCATCATATAAGCAATGATGGAAAATTTAATTGCTTGGAATCTCTAAAAGGCATTTCATTTGGCTGTTGTACAGGAACCGTAGTGAGTCTGAAATTTTTAGTTTTGTAGCCGTGAAGGTCGTCTGTGTATCATGACGTTTGAAGAATACAGTTTTGGGCTCTTTTGCTGAAGTGTGAATTTAAGATGGTGCTGATTTCATCTGCTCATGTTTTTTGTGAAATGTTAGTCCAGAGTGTTATTTGAATTTTTTCAGTCAATATGTTGCATTATGTAATAGATTTAAAACTTTGATGTTGCCAAATGAAGGTAGCATGTTTCTGTTATGCGCATGTGATGTTTGTTCCCTAGGTTTTCCATGCCTATGGGGTTTTATGGTTCTCTTTTTGCTATATAAAGAGTCTATAGTTTTTAAATTGCATATCTTGCTCAAAATCTTGTTCGATCTGTTCAGAAAATGAAAGTACTGATGCCCTTGTTTGGGAGAGGGAAAAAGGGTGAAAGGAAGAAAAGGAAAATGATAAGATGTTCAAAGAAAACAAATTGAGAACACAATTTTTGTTGCATGGAAATTAAAAATAGTAGAGGTAATCTATGTTGCATGATTTCGTTTGTCCAAAATGCTTGCTAAACTATTTTGTATCGCTTGATGTTGAACACTATGGAATTAAGGGATGAATAGAATGAAGGTGTGAGATTTGAGGTTGCTTGGGATAAAGACCTTGGAAGATGACTCTTCAAGGGTTAATCAATAGAGGAGGATAAAACTAATGAGCTAACATCGGTATTAAACCAAAACACAAATATAGACTTTGAGTTATTTAATTAGAAAAAAGAAGAATCAATTCGATGTATTTCCTTCATTTAAATTGTTTTTATATTTTGATCCATCTAGGAGCATAAAAAATTAAATTTAAAACCTAGAACTTAAGGTTCTGAAATTGAACGTCACATTATAATTTCAGGAGGTGTATTCGATTAGAATTTTAAAAGACTGTTTTGAGATAAAAGAAATTATAAATTTTAAAACATTATTTAGAATTGTAGTGACTTGAAACATTTTTTTTAGATCAAGATTTTATAAAATTGGATTTTAATAAAATTTATAAGATTTGAAAAGAAAATATGAATTTATAAGATTATAAAAATTATATGAATTTTTAATAAATACATAATTTTTTTTATAGTAAATACAAATGTGTTTATCCCAATTTAATAGATCATAAAGTGAAAAGTTGGCATATGTATTGTGCAATGGATATTATTCGTCTGCTTATTGTATTTTCAAACAGTAACTTGCATTTATTATGGTATGAGAATGCTTAGTATTATTGAGTAGCTGCTCTTTTAACTAAATAGTAGAGGTAATTTATTCGTATGCTTAGTAACTTGTTACTTCTTTGTGTTTTTCTTTTCTGCTTTTTGTTTTGTTCTTTTTTGGTTCTGTTTCTGTTTTGCTTTTTGTTGGGGCTTTGCCCCTTTTCTGTACCAAAAAAAAAAAAATAATGAAATAAAGTTATACTACAGCAACAACGATTCCCCCCTTGTTATTCAACAAATGAATATTGAAATTTGTTTCTTATTATGTGCCTAATATGGAACATAGAAATTTTTATCGGTAATATGCTATTTATTAAACATGTTTATCGTTGATGTATTATTATTGCTACAATTATATCAAAAATAAAATAAAATGTAACACATCATTAGGATGACAAGTACAACCAAAACAATCAATTAATTATGAAAAAGAATAGCATAAAGAGGAATGCTAAAAGCACAGAAAATATGAGAGTAAAAAAAGAACATATTTTGGCTTTGAGAAGAAGCCAGGGTATATTGTGAGACAATATAATAAAGAAATCTCAAGAAATTGCACGGTTTAAGTGAGATCGGTTGTGAGAGAGATATGTTATTTATATTTCTGACTAAAAAGTCTCACCAAATATACACTAATAGAAAATCTATTAAAATCGCCAGATTTTTTAATACCACAAGATTATTTTTCTTTTATTTAAAATTCTAATTGAATAACATCGGATTTGGACAGACACTAAAACAATATTTTAAAATCCAAATAAAATATCACATAACTTTTTTACAATTCTTTAAAATCCTAATTGAATACGGATGGATTTTTTTATCCAAAAATAATCCTTTAAAATTTCAATCCAATACATTCCCTTATTAACTATCGAAATATGTACGTTCATGCGAGCGCGCACACATATATATCGTATCTTATATTTTTGAAGTATAGCCGTAGCAGCATTGTATTTTTAGTTGCACGGGAAGCAATAGATAAGTCATAAATTAGACTTCAGTGTAACTTTTATTTTATTAATAATAACAAGTTCATTCAGGGTAAATGTGATATTTAGCAACAAACTTTTATCATAAATTCTTTCGTTTGATGGTTTCCTTGAAATAGTCTCTTGTCATCTAAACTTTCCTGTACCAAGAATTGTTTTTTTTGGGTCCCTTAAAGTATTGGTCTAAGATTTGAACTTGAAGAGTTAAGACATGCGCAAACTTCTATTTATCATTAGGACTTTTCCGAAATAATTTTTATGAGTAGTAAAGAAAAGAATAGCAATGACAAAAGACGGTACAAATATTTCATCCAGTTAAATTTGGTTAGACTTTTTTGTGTGGATAATGTTAGACTTAATTTTCTTTTTTTGTATACACACATAAATGCATATATCTAGGTGATTAGTGCTCAACAATAATATAAAATTACTATTTTAGTATTGATATTAGATTACTTTTTAATTACCTAATTTTTGTTATTGCTCCAACCTGCAGGTTGTTTGTTTCATGTTTTCTTTAAACTTTAAAGGTGAATATGGGGCAGGCTTTAAGACTTTTGGAGCAGATGGGCCTTTAAAATTTACTGTGGTAAGGGATATTAGTTAACATGGACATTTCTAAATTTTGTGCTTTTTAGATTAAGTTGGATTCCTTGCCATGCCTTCCAATGCAAGCACACAGTCTTATCCGCTTCTTAGGGACAATTTGGTTGTAAGCACGTTTGACTCAAGCTTACAGGGAAAAAGGATATTTTTATCCATAAACTGAAATAATGCAAAATTATTGTGTATTGGTAGTCCAGTAGTACTCTTGCACGTTTTAGATTTATGATATTTATTTTGTGATCATCTAGAAGACGTTTAGTCTGGTTGTTAATTAACTGCAAGACTGAATTCTTTGACTAAAAGTCTTGAAATGAGAAGAGTAGGACCACACACAATATCATGCATTGATTGGCTCATCCTGCCTAAGTAATTCACATTTTTGTATGAGTAGTGTGAGTAGGATGAATATCATGATTCATGAAAATGTCAGGCATGCATATGTACAACTTGATGCATGCATGTGCAAACACTTTTTTACAAGTATATCATACATAGAAGTTAGTAGAAGTTCAATTTGGTATTTGGGTTTGTGTCATCATTTGAGCACTAACATTAGTTCATCATATTTCCCTTCCACGAAAATGCAAGACAGTAATTTCCATTTTGTTGCACACTTTTTTTTGGGTATATTTAAACCCAATTTAACAAAGATATTTGACTATCAATTTAACAAACGACTAAAATAATTGAAGATAGTTAGTTAATAATAAAAAAACGATTACTATCCAATTCAAAGATAATGAAGGAAAGGGCCACTAAAAGAACTTGTTACAGTGGCCAAATGTTACTCTTCAGCTGGGGAAGACAATGATAAAATAGACCCCAAGGTTTTTCATTTCCCTCCCCCTTTTTTTAAAGTGAACCTTTCCTTGATAATAGTTTTCAATATTCTGAGCCTGCATATAAGAAATGTAGAACATTCAGGCATAATATGTTAATGATTCCCATTTGCAGTTGACTTGAACTGCAATCACAAACAATTTCTCTTATAAGAATTATTGAAGAACAGTAAAAAAGCATTTCACATTCAGTATATATCATAAACTATATTTCAACTATAAATATATCTACTACTTCAGAGAACATATTTCATCCCCGAGAACTTCAAAGCCTAATGATGCTTAAACACGTTGATAAAGGCAGCAAATTTTAATTACCAAGCTGCAAAACTTATCAAATTATAAGTTGTAAATTTTGTTTTATTTTTTTGCATTAAAGTCAAACTCAAAGATGCTAATCCCCAGAATATAAGTTCTAGAGTTGCAGCCTGTGGGACAGCTAATTCCAAAGAGCCTCTAACATCAAACATTAAAATATATAAACTATCATGTAGATGGTGAATTCTGTCTATAGTCAGAGAATAATAAGAAAAATATTAATACTAAACTTTTACATAGTTGTTAGTCATACACCATCTGCGGGGTCCATTCCAGGTGTATGCCATGTGAAGCAGCAAGAGTGCAAAGATTACAGAGCTAACAGGTGCACTGTACTCACATGCCTAAATTGCCAATGTGTATTAAGAATATGTGCATGTACGGATTACCCCTATGCGATTTTAACTTCTAGAAAAGGTTCCCGAGCATGCAGTGTGCACACATGCCAGTTGCCAGTGTCTTTTAAGAATATGTGCATGTAGCCCTATGAAATTTTGACTTCTAGAAATTGGATACTAAGCAAATATTAAAATACCAAAAGCATGCATGTCTATCATGATGACTTGCAGTTCCACCATATCTCATAAAGCGATATACAATTTTAACATCAGAAAAGTTAAGACACAATCATTTACTTTAAATAACCATAACTTGAGCTAAATCAGCTAATAGCTCAAAGTTTGGTAATTATTGACTAGCTAGAAAGCTTTATATATTTACTTTACTGTGGTGAAATTCCGGATTTAGAGGATTGGTAAGTAGATTTAGCAAAGAATCTAGCTGATTATTTGACAGAATGTCCTATTTTGGATAGTAAATTTTAAAATTGTGTATCATTTGATACATTTATTTGATTTAAATGATTCTTGTTTTCTTGGAATGCTTATTTAGTATAGTTTACTATGCTACAAAGTCAAGTCTGAACTCTAAGTGAGTCATAACCAATGAAATTAAATTGGGAGGGTAAGGTATTTTCGTTATAACAGTTAACAACCTCTGAAGTAAAAGATTTTAGTGAACCACCCTCAGATATGTGATTAAAATCAGGAGGGTGAGATACCTCTGATATAAAACTCAACAACTTTCGTAATAGGAAAATCTAGTGAATCACTCATGTAGAATCAAAATTTTAAATTAGAGGAAAAGATGTCTCTAGTATATAAATAATGGAAAAAAAGGAGTGCCGACACAAGCTCATATCCTTTTAGCATTTTTTAACTATGCATTCTAGGGAATACATGGTTAAAATATTAAAGTTATACTTTTTTCACTTTTCACGTCAGACAACTTCTAAAGAGATAAAAAAAAAGTATAATTTTCATATTATAATTACTATGTATTCCCGTGAATGAATAGTTAAAACTGCTAAATGAATATATATACTTTATGTTCTTTAAAAAGACACTAACTAAACCCATAAATAATAACCTTCAGACTCAAGATTTAAGTAAACTACCTCCTAGTTGCCTAATTCTTGATATGATAAATGGATATGATATTGATCAGAAACAATTTTAATAGTAGGGTATTTCATGTAGAAGAAGATATCTTTTTTATAGTGGAGGGTATGACTAACTTTGAGAGTGCCCCTGCAAGTTGCTACAAGTGGTGAGGCGGCAAAATTTTCTAATTGATTCTTGTGATGGTCAGAGATAATCATTGTAGAGGAGTTATATACCGTAGGTTCTTGTGATGGTAAGAGATAATCATTGCAGAGGGGTTGTTTACCGTAGAGATATAGCATTTAATATTCATGAGATGCAGACTTTGAGGGTAATTGCTGATGTAAATAACCAATTCAACTCAAAATCTTAAGATGTTGGTGAGGGTCTTTTTAATGGTATATATTATTTTCTAATACATCCTCTAACGTAAGAGCCTTTTGGACTTGAAGCATGGATATTACTAAGAATCAATTTTTGATTTTACCTTGTGTTTATTTTAATTCCATTAGAAAGTGGAGGGTGGTAAGGAGGTGGTGAAGATCGAACTCATGATCTTGTGGTCATAGAGGCTCTAATACCATAAAAAGAACCAATTCAACCGAAAATCTTAACGTGTTGGGTGAGGGCTTTTTTAATGGTTTATATTATTCTTTAATAGCTGAGATACCTTTTCTCATAGTGAAGGCTTTTTAGGTGGGCTTTTTTATGATAAAGGCTTCTCAAGTGGGCCTCATATTTATTCCAGATCAGATGTTAATCTACAACTTTGAAAAGAAAAATGTTTTAAGTTGATATATTTTACTATCATTCTAAATTAACCAAAACCAAAGTCTTGCAAATTATAGTTGTGATTAGCGGTGTAAGTGGGTTGGGTCGGCCTACAAGGGCCTATGGTTGGCAAAATGGGCCAACCCGGCTCAACCCGACACAACCTGCGTTCAACCCGAAAAAAATGAGTCGGGTTAGGATTGGCTTGAAAAATAAACGAGTCAGAAAACTCAACCCAATCTGACCCGATTCGGGTTAGGGTTGTCTCGAAAAAATGAAAAAAAGAAAAAGAAAAATTCCATTAATTTTAAACTTCTAAATTTTTTCCCTAACTTATTAATTCATTCAATACAAAAACATTATACAGATAAACCATAGAAAATTCCTTTTGCATTTGGACTTGGACTTATTGGCAGTTGGCACCCCATTCACATTGTCACACATACTATAATAAAAGGTCCTTAATGCATGGTTTTGGACTTATTGGCGGCTACAGGGTATTTTCGTTTGGATCTTTGAAATTGGAATTTTAGGTTTTAGCTTTCCACTTTACCTTCATTAATTTTTATACTTTTATATTAAAAAAAAATCATAACCCGCGAGCCAACCCGTTTGATCCGTGGGTTAGCTCGATTTTTTTCGAGCTGAAACGAGTCAGGCTGACTCGAGTTACTAACTCATTTTCCATAACCCAACTCGGCTCATTTTAGCCGGGTTACGAGCTAACCCGATGGGTTGGCTCATTTTTGCCAAGCCTAAGGGCCTACGGCCTAGCCTATATCAGGTCAGGCTCAGTCTATTATATATAATCAAATAGAACATGTCATAGGCTTTTTTTTATATGCCGGCCTATATCATATTATTTATTTTAAATAAAATAAAATAATATTATTCATAGTAGTATCAAATGGTGATAACTCAGTTAGTGCATGTGAGCTGACTAGGTGGTGGAATGACCTAACTTCGATCCCCACCAATACTACCTATGGGAGCAACATAAAATCTGTATCAATCTCTATAGTAGCATCGGAATCAACGTTTAGCTCTAAAAGAAGAGTTATTGATACTTATCGTTCTAACTTGGCTGAAGATACCATCCAAGTTTTAATATATGGTGGAGATTGACTATGCAATAAGTATGGTTTGAAAAAAAAAAGTATGGCTACTACACAAGCATCATGATGCATTTGTTGGATTCATATAGTTATTTTAACTTACAAGCATGGATTGATTTGTTGGATCTGATGAAATATATATTATTTAGTTTCGACATTTTGCTTCTGAAAATGACTTAAATGTAAATTGTGATAAGTTTTTGTTATGATTTATGGTTTTGTTTGAACGTTTTGTTTTAACAACGAAATTTGAGTATTTTATGAAGTTGATTCATGTTCTGTTTGGAAGTTAAAAATTAACAGGCTAACGAGTTAGATCAAATCATTTGTTTTTTATAAATGGGTTAGGCCAGAATAACAGTTGAACTCGTATTATGTTATTAGGGCAGGTCAAATTAATTTTTTTTTATATATAAACTTATGCTTTTTGGGACAAAATTCACTGCAAACCAGCTTACTTTCACCCTAATTATGATGTTTAGATTTACTTTATGCTCATATTTCACATTTGCATTATTTCTATTAAAGGTTTTATATATATCATGTTATAGGAAATTTGTAACATCATGTCACTCTCACAAAAAGTGATGGCCCCACCTTGTTTTCTTTTTCTTTCTTTCTTTTTGAGTGGGACCCACACGAAATGTATTAGAGTAACATGACACTACAAGTTTCCTACAACATGACATATATAAAACCCTTCTATTAATGTATAGTGGTAGCTTTCTACCTAAACTCATTCTGTTTACATGTTACTAGTGCTAACCAAATTGGACCTTCGAGTAACCCACATGCCCACTAAAACATGACAAAAACTACCGCTATATATTTATTGGGCTTTATTAATCTCATGTAACAGGAGAGAAGCTCTTTCATGTTATAGAGACAATAATGTGTGAGACCTACCCATTTATAGAAAAAGAAAAAGAAATAAAAAAGTAATACGAAAATCGATATATGTGTAGGAGAGAAAAACACTCTCCTACAACATAAGAGTATATTTTCCCATATTTATCTTGCAATTAGTTTTAGTAAGGATATGAGACTTTATTGGGTAATATATTATGAGGAGGGATATTCTTACTACCAAAATTTTCTACTACCAATTTACTACCTATCTAATCACCATTGGATCAACATTTTCTCTTTTTTCAAAAACTTTTTAACATTCTCTCTCTTTGATTCAATGGTGATTAGATAAGTAGTAAGTTAGTAGTAGAAAATTTTGGTAGTAAGAATATTCTCCCTCATATATTATGGGAAAATGTTATACTTATTACCTATTTTTTTAGTACTTGTTACTACCAAATCTTAATCGTTGATTTCCGTTAATCTAACTATTAAAATTTATTGTAAATTAATAATTAATTAATAAATATGATCCAATAAATTACAACTGTTATATTGACGGAAATCAACGGTTAAGATTTAGTAGTAACAAATAATAAAAAAATAGATAATAAGTATAACCTCTCCCTATATTCTTTTGTACAGGTGTAAAAATAAAAAAAGATATATCAAATTTTGATTATTGATTTACTTTCTTAATAATTAATAAATTAAAATTGTTAAATATAAATAAAATTAATAAATAAAAATATAAATTACACCAGTAAAATGACCTGACCCTTATTTAAAAGATTTGATTTTTTTTTTATTGTAAGCCATAAAAATATGGGGAATTGTTTAAATGAGATAAATTCATTTTTCTACACTGAGTCACAGAGTGCTGGGTCACATTTTTACTTTTTGATAAACAATTCTTTAAAATTATTTGTTTGTGTATCCATTTTTTCTACTACTATTCCACTACCACTCTAATTACCATTGGATTAGAGAAAAAGTTGAATGAAGAGAGAAAAAAATAACTTTTGGATGTAATGATTAGTAAAGTGATAGTGGAGTGGTAGTAGAAAAAATGGGTAGTAGGAATATCTACCCCTATATATAAATGTGTATGTCCCATATAAATGAGAAGAAAAAGAAAAAATAGATCTCACGTATAAAAATTGTAAAATGCAATAAATTTAAATAAGAGGAGGGATATTTTTACTACCAAAATATTCTATTACCAACTCACTATCTATCTAATCACATTTGGATAATTTTTAACATTCTGTGATTGAACGGTGATTATATAGGTAGTAAATTACTAATAGAAAATTTTGATACTCAGAATATCTCTCCCTTACAAAAAATGATGACAAGGTGTTGTGAATGTGACATGTGCGTCATAATCCCCAACTTTTTCTTCATTGAATGCCAGTGAAGCAGATAGGTGATGGATGATCGAAGCGATGAGGCTACTTGCTGACATGGCCAAAGTCCGTGACTTCTGGATTCTTGCAAGGATTGGATTAGGTTGCTGATATCCCATATCAAGCTTCAAACTTCAAACTTCAAACATGTCGTGCATCAACAGTTGTCGCTTTAGCTCCATCATACCCTCTGCCAATGTTCCTTCTTCTACGCCCAGAACATCATCAAGTTTCAATTTTTCCTCCAGATCAAGACACCCAATTACTTGTTCCATTGGAGGTAATCTTTCCTTTTCCTTTACGCTATGACCCTTCCCTTAATTACTAATGCTAACAATGCCAACGCCCATTCTTGTGTATTTCTTGTCAAATTTTTCTATTATTTGTGTTCTTCAGAAAGTATTCTGGTAATTTGTGAGTTTTCGTATCTGAGTTCTGGAAAATCACGTGCAGGAGCAGTTGCTGAACCAAATGCAGTTGCCGCCGAGCCACTTTTGCTTAACGCAGTTCGAGGGAAAGATGTTGAAAGACCACCAGTTTGGCTCATGAGGCAAGCAGGGAGGTACATGAAGGCAGGTTTATGAATATTTGGGAGTTCATACATAGTTGAAAATGAGAGCAACTTAATTGTAATTTTAGTTAGAACTTCGGCATTTCATATTTGCTGTCTTGAATTCTCTTAGATTCTTGAGAAATTACGGTTGCAAATCCCTTGCTCTTTGTGTTTTGTATAGACCAACTTACTCTTTATAGCAAAATGAAAGAAACATAGTGTTTGCTCCATTTCACAAGTCTGGGGAGGGGGATTGTCTTTTTTAATTGAAAAGAAACATGGACATTGTATAATGAAGATTTTATTGTTAAGTTGTTTTTTTTTTTTTTTTTTTTTAAATTAAATTCACTCCAGCACCGGGGTTAGCCTTGTAGCAGCGTTAAGGTTGCTTCTTGTGACCGGAAGGGCACGGGTTCAAGTTCGGGAATCAGTCTCTTTACGAAAATGCCAAGGGGTAATGCCGCGTGTAATCGACCCTCACCCTTATCCTCGCATATCGCGGAGCCTTATGCACGGATTATTTTCCCTTTACTCCGGTGCTCCTATCCTGCTGCACTTTTTCCCTTCGTGTATGAAACTGAAACATGGCTTGGGGGGGTGTGTGTTGCCATTTTCCAGTATATCTCATCTGAGAAAATTTTCTGGACTGAATTCAGTATAATTATTTATTTGAATTGTTGCAGCCTATGTCTGGTTGCTTCAGCTAAATTTCTTTGTCACTTGTAAATTTAAATGCCAATATTGCCATCAAGAGTAAAATTTACATCATTAGAGTTAATTGCTCAAGTAAGTTTTAAATGCCACTTAACATAATCAAGCACGGCTTTGATCTGTCAAATTGGTTGAGTTTTCATCCCGCTTGAATTGCTGGTGGTACTACTGTCATTGTTGCTTTCAGATTCTTGTGGCTAGCAAATTTATTGGCTATAGTCTGCACTTATGACTTTGATATGAGTATGTTTTCTTGACTGAGAATAGGTCTAATTTGATAACCTTTATTGACCAGAGTTACCAAATCATCTATGAGAAATATCCTTCATTTCGTGTAAGATCTGAAAATGTTGATCTTGTTGTGGAAATTTCATTGCAACCATGGAAAGCTTTCAAGCCTGATGGGGTAAGATAAACTCTCTGCATTCATTTATATAGTTTTGCCATTGTGGGACATTTTTGTTAGCCTACTTGTTGTGTCATGGTTCTCATTTCATTGTCATTAGTAGTTTTTGTATTAATTCTCTGACAGGTGATTTTATTCTCAGACATTCTTACCCCACTTTCTGGAATGAATATACCTTTTGATATTGTGAAGGGTAAGGGTCCTATCATATTTGATCCTATTCGTACAGCTGCCCAGGTGGATGAAGTGAGGGAGTTTGTTCCTGAAGATTCAGTTCCATATGTTGGTGAAGCACTGACAATTTTAAGGAAAGAGGTCTGAATGGTCTTTATGTCCTTTTAAGTTTTCACCTTCGAATTTCTGCTTTTGTTCATTTCACATCGCATTTCCTTCTACAGCAATAGCCTTTCAGTATAATCAAGTGCAACATGACAGGAAATTATTTGTTTATATAATTTAGAAGGCACAGCGTGCATTTATGGATGGCCACTGGCTGTGGTCCTGTGGATCATAGGTGGAGAGGGGTTAATTACATGGAAAAAGTGATTGAAGGCTTCTGTCATGATGTACCTGAATGAATATATATAATCTCAAAAACTTACAGAACTATTTATTCTGCCAAACCATCCATCCTGCATATGGCTGTCAAGATAATGAGTTGATCTGTATGTCTCATGGTGTTAAAAAGTTGTTTCTTTATTGTTCCCGGATGTTCAATTTAATTCATAATACCCTTATATCTTATTATCTCATTGAATATAAAAGCTGGAGTATTGGTTGTAGGTGGATAATAAAGCTGCAGTCCTTGGATTTGTTGGATCTCCATTTACCCTGGCATCATATGTGGTTGAAGGTGGTTCATCAAAACACTTCTCAAAAATAAAAGGATTGGCTTTCTCTGAACCCAAGGTAAACATGGATTCCTGTCCGCATATCAATAGTTATTTTGTTAGGAACATAGAAGTTTTCATCTCTCTTGTGATGGCTAGAATATCGCTTGACCCTTTTCAATATATAGAATATTGATATAAGATAAAGGGTCGACCCAGTTCAAATACTCACTTCGTGAGTGTTTGGGGAAGGGAATACTCTAGGCAGCCTTAGAGGTACAAAAAATATGGGAAAGATTAGAACTTCTCTTAGTGTCCCATTAAGGCTTGGAAATGGTTATTTTTGCTTGGAAAGTGTATGTCCTTTATTGAGGTGTGAATATTCGTGATAAACTCATTTATTTTTATGGAACTGTGATTCATCCGTAGGTCCTCCACTCATTACTACAGAAATTTACAACGTCAATGGCGAGATACATTCAATACCAAGCTGACAAAGGAGCTCAAGCTGTTCAGATATTTGACTCATGGGCAACAGAGCTTAGTCCAGTGGATTTTGAAGAATTCAGTTTGCCTTACTTGAAGCAGATTGTAGATATTGTGAAGGAAACACATCCACAACTACCTTTAATATTGTATGCAAGTGGTGCTGGTGGATTGCTTGAGAGACTAACTTCAACGGGTGTGGATGTATTTAGCTTGGATTGGATGGTTGATATGGCTGATGGTAGGAAGCGGTTGGGACCAAATGCAGTAATCCAGGGTAATGTGGATCCTGGTGTCCTTTTTGGTTCAAAA
>JAVKPL010006039.1:0-25083 GCA_032173675.1 Gastrolobium villosum | reverse complement strand
TCACAAGACTTTTATGTTGTCAATTCCACATTTCATTCTTGACAATTCATGCTCATACCACAAGTCAGACTATACACTCATTCTTTGACATTTAGTCACATATTGCTAAACTTATATTCAAACACCATCAATTAGAGACTTAACCATTCAAACTTACTTGAGCACATTTCATTCAAGTTTCTAGGGTTTAGTTATTAATTAAATTTAATTCAAACCATATAAAACCCTATATGGCCGAACCCTACCATATCAATTCACACATATTTTCATGTTTTTACAACACCAATCAATATTCCATTTAACCATCCATCATGCATCAAAACATATACTTAATCTTAGGCTTTCAAATCATTGATTTTGTATCCTTTAAGTGTCAAATCACTTTCACAAGTTCACACACTTAAACCAACCATTCATATACACTTTATTATCCAACAATTACATATAACATCATTCAAAATAAATTAAACATCATGGATACCTATTTAACTTGAAATGGTTGAAACATAATACTAGATTCTCATGACTTTTATGCATTCAAGCTTTAATCCAATGACACCACACCATCATATACACATTGAATTCATGTTATAAACATTCAATTGATCATTTTGCACATAAACCCTAATTTACCTACACTTGACCGAATGTATACATAGGTAAGTACTTAGGGATTCTTTATATTTTCATCACACAATTCTTTAATAAATCATTACACAACCTTAATTCTATCATCTATCATATATCAACACATCATTATCATACACTTAGTATGCATAGTCAAATTTACAACTTGAACATCAACACTTTGCATGCATTTTTCTTAACATATAAACCATTAGTTAAACTTTAAATCATCAATTAAACATCACACCACACCACACCACATCAATTAACATGTAAAAATCATCAAATCATACCAAACCATAACTTATTATTGATGGATGAAATTAAAAGTTAGGGTTAGGTTTGATTCTTGCAATTTTTCAAGAATTCAAGATATAGTCTTTGATTTACAAGGTTAAACAACCAACTTCCAAACAAAACCACTTCAAAATTCATCATAAACATACATAGAAATTCATGTGGAATACAAGAACAAAAATGTTCATAAATCATCATCAAATCAACAAAGTTGTTAGTAATTACCTTGTATATCTTCCTTTAGGTAATTCTTAATTCTTTTTCCAATATAAAAACCAAACAAAACTCATCCAAAACACCAAAGTGAAACTGCCATATTCAACCTTTAGGAGGGATTATCTCACTCAATACAAGTCTAGGAAGTGTATGGTTTGAGGGCTTTTTCTCACAATCTCACAAGGATTGAATATGAGATTGTGAGATTTCACTTTTCGCCCTCTAGAAAACACAGAGCAGATCATCTTGTACCTTGAAAGGTACATTGATCTCAGATCCAAAAGCGATAAAGTTTCATCATGGGTGGAGGAGAAGCTAGTTTTCCACAATTGGGGAAATTTTTGCCAAAACGAAAACTAAATGCCACACCAGTTTTTGTGTTAAGTTCCTTTTCCATCTCAAATAGACAGCTGAAGACTTTGTCTTTGTCCAGGGAAAGAAACTTTCTTTTTCCCAAGAAACCATTAGGCATAATCTTTCCCTACCTACTGTCTAGTGGTGCACTTATCGGTATCTCATAAATCGCCGAGGGGATAAATCCTTGG
The DNA here is from genome assembly GCA_032173675.1 of Gastrolobium villosum. Taxonomy (NCBI): domain Eukaryota; kingdom Viridiplantae; phylum Streptophyta; class Magnoliopsida; order Fabales; family Fabaceae; genus Gastrolobium; species Gastrolobium villosum. The sequence goes on along the minus strand of JAVKPL010006039.1, from coordinate 23,398 downwards.
AAAAGTAGGTTCTGCAAATCATCACCCTTCCTACCATTACTTTTTAACAAGGTGCAATTCTTAGGGACCACATTAACTCAAAGGCCAAATTTTAGGCCTTCTTTATTAATTCCAGGACCTCCCGAGACACTTACAACCCTGTTATTCCATGGAACAAAATCATCATGATTTTCTGCATCATGACGAAGAAACATGTTGATATTCTGCCCATCATCCAACAATAGTTCAAATGATAACTTAAGAGGAACCATTATTTCTTCCCTTGTTTTGTCTCTCGTTCCTGCAAAGCTCCTGGGCTTGCGTTCTTGCCAGAGAACGATTTAAAATTTTCAGGCACTCCGCTCAATTTCAGAGCGTGGAGTACCAGATTAAGGAGCATTGAATAGCAGGAAGAAGAGGACCAGCTTTCCAAGGATAGGGAGAGAAAGGTCAAAGCCATTGACCTTAAACCTACAAAGAAGAGCAAGGTAAAAGTTCCCAGAGAAATCAACCTAGGTGCACCCAACCGCTCCCATATTGCTGAAGACAACGCCTTCTTATTGAAGAAGTCAATTGACAAGCTCACTAGTACGCTGAGCAGCTTTCAAGAGCATCAGAAAGCTAGGGATGAAGCCCTTATAAGGGCAATCGCAAGAGCGACAGGAAAGAGAAGAAGAAGAAGAAGACGAGGAGAACTCTGACTAAACAGCTTGCAATTCCCCCTCAGTCTTCTACTTTTCATTTTTATGCATTTTTCTATTTTATTTAATAGTATTTTAACTTAAATTGTTGTTTATTCTAGTATTTTTAAATACTATCTTTTTATTGTGGTTTGCTATTTTCAATTTCTTTTTCTTCATTTGTTGTTTGGGGAACCGAACTTGCTGTTGAATCTTAGAATAGCCTTTCTTCCTTTGATCACTTGTTTGCATGGAAAAGAAAAACAAAAACATTATGAGTGCTAAGTGGCAAGGTTGACTAGAGAGCAAATTTTTTTAAAATAGTGAAGAAGTAAGGTAAACTTTGAATCTTAAGATTGATAAGGTTTTGATCCGAGTGCGTATACCAGTAAAGAACGATAAGTCAAACACTTATTTTTTTTGGAGATCATTCCAAAGATTTTCTTGTTATCGTTCCTGAACTATTGTCAGTACGTTTACTACCACAGAACCATTTCAGAACTCCAAAATGAAGAGGGTCATCTTTCAATTTAGCTTGAGCGAAATAGCCAACCCACACGTCACTTCCATAGTCACCTCTATCTGAGCCATCATACTCGTTCCATTCAAACAACATCTTATCATCAACCATTCTACCCATCAAAATAAGGGACGACAAAAGAATAGGACTACTAGGGACACCAACAAAAAGAAAAGTCCATGGACTCCAAAAGGAACGTCATAAGCAAAAAGAATAAGATCACTTGCTGCCAAACACAGAGAAAGAAATATGTTTCCACAAAAAGGAAATGAGAGGAGCAGTAAAAAATAAAAAAAATTCCCAGAAATTACAAAGAAGTGTTCCTGAGTAAGTAAAGAAAAAGATCAGTCGTTCTTTGCTCTAAATCAACCAATCCCTAAACATGTCCACCCAAGCTTAAACTCTGTTACGAGCCCTAAAATCCCTTTGACTGAAGAAAACAAATGGTTCATAGGAAAAGAGAAGCGATGCAAGTTCAAGGAACCTCAAGTCTGTCAGAATAATGAGCGAAACAGTATCCAAGAGTGATTGGTAGACAAAGATCAACAACCTTGAAGGATTTTGATTGACATTTTGCTTTGCCTATAAACTGACGCGAGAAACCGTTGTTTTGTGATCCTTATAACTTGACATTTATCGTGTAGCTATTACCTTGAATCTGTTCAACAATGTGATCAGTTGGAGAAGGGTTGTTCGAGGATGAACAACAGTCAAGTTTGGGGTATTTAATGTGACAGATTTTGTTCCCAGCTGACTTGTTTCTCACTGTGGGACGACTATCGTTCCACGCCCATTTATTTATTTTTACTAAAAAATATAGGTTAAACGCAATAAAAGCTGAAAGGTGGACGGGAATGATCCCTAACGTGTAAAAAGGAGAAAAGAATAAAAATGAGAGATAAAAAAGAGCTGTCACACACTAACTTTTGTCTCTACTTTCTGCAATCAACTATGAATAAGCATGCCAAGACAAAACATACACAACAAAACTAGGCAAGGACAACGCTTCAGAGCCAACCAACACACACAAAGGAAAGATACACAGATAAACATGTTGAACACCCAAGGTGTCAGAAGATCATCCTTGGAAGAGGAAAAGCAAGGGATAACTTAGTCCTAATCCTCGCCCAATCATTTGCATTCATTTGATCAAGAAAAGAGGGAAAACCCTCAATTGAATGGTGCAAGGGACGATCTGAACTAACAAAGAATACCATTGTCTCCCCAGCCTATAAATAGATAATCAATTGAATACAAAGGCATCGTTCACTTGATTGATCAACTTTTACTTTTATTTTTTAGATCAAGTTTCAAGGGATGACTCCCTACTCTTTTCTTTACTTCCCATTTGTATGAAACCAACTGCTCTCTACATTTTGGTTTTTTGTATTCCTTTGAGTCTTGTGTTTTGCATTTTGAATCTATAACTTCTCTTCTACCTAATCGTCTTATTCAACTTGTATCTTAGGTCTATGTGATTTCAAGTTGGAAAAACTTTGTTATATTTTCAGCTATGACTTTAATCATTAGCCAGCTTCCTTTGGAATGGTGGAACTACGAAACTATTAAACCTCTTTCTTCAAAACTTTTGTGCCAAAACCTTTTGGATTTCTATTGTTTAAGCATTTTAATATCTTGTATCAACTTAACTTGAGCATGAACGAGAAAGGAACTTCCAAAAAGGAAGGGATTTCAGACACCTAAACAATAAGAGTAAGGTGAATATGCAGTAACACTCTCACTGGTAGTATTGCGAATAAGGGGCTACCTCGTTCACAAAAGTTTTGTGCCGAGTAATCTTTAGGAAAGTAGTTGCCTTAGGAATATAGGGCCCCGTACACCATATAGCCTATGAATTGAGGAATTAAAGTTAGCATTATAAAGACCCAAACAAATCCATTGGTCGAGGTCTTGAGCCAAGATTAGAGTAAGGTTTAACAGAAGATCAATGGATCCTTTCTCTTTCTTTTATCGTTCCACCACCATGTCTCTGAGTTAATCCCCAAACTTGATCACCTTTATTTTATAATTTATTTTCTTCATACATATACATAATGATACCTGATATGCGCTCAGCATATTAGGAAATCTAAGCTTAAAAGAGAAAGAATGTGATTAAATTTTAAGCAAAAAAGGGCAATAATCACTGTTGATCTGTCAATATTTTAAATCAGAGATTGCATACTGGTTTTATGTTGATTTCGTAGGAAAAACGGACAAATTGGAGCTAAAAAGGAAAAGCTAAACTGAAGACCCACGCTGAGAGCGTGGGTATGACGCTGTAAGCGTGAGAAGACTTTTTCAGACAGAGGCAACCACGCTCATAGTGTGGGACTCACGCCAGCAGAGCTAGTCACTCTTGCATCCACGCTTATAGCGTGAGACTCACGCTAGTGGCGCCAGAGATCTAAAACAGACAGAGGCTACCACGCTCATAGCGTAGGATCCACGCTGAAAGCGTCAGTCACTCTTGCCGTCCACGCTCATAGCGTGGGATCCGCGCTGAGAGCGTCGGTTTGCGAAATCATAGCACCGTGGTTTTTGATGGGGTAATTTTGGAAGAGTGAAAAGAGGTTTATAAGTAGACCCTCTTGACAAAACCCTAGACACAATTTTTTACACTGAGTAGGAGACCAAAAAGAGACGGCCGTCGTGCTGAAGGAGGAGAGCTTCGGAGGAGATTCATCATCATCTTTATTCTTCCATCTTTCATTCCATTGAATATTGATTCATTAGCCATGATAATGGTTGGCTAAGTTTTTCTTTATTGTAGTCGGGGTCACAATCCATACGTGAACCCTTATTACGACGGATTGGTTTATTTTCTCTTGTTTATATAAATTTCTTTATCATTACTCTGTGCGTAATTCCTATTTTCTTTATTAGAATTGATCTCTAATAGTTGATAATAGTCTGAGGGTTAGAACTCTAGATAGGGATATTAGGGTTTCTGATCTTGAAAGGGGGTAAGATGACAATTGACATACGTACTAGGGATAGGCGTATGTGAATTGCAGATGCTTCAATTATCGTGTTCATTTCTTAATTCTCATGAGAGATTACTAAGGGATTAGGATTCCAATTAAATTACCAAGGGATTGGGATTTACTAATTAATTTTAGATGATAATTATCTGAGTATTTTTATAAATAAGTGTTTTTAAATCAATCCAAAGTAAGAAGTAGGAATCATATGGTGAGTGTATCCTACCTACAATACTTTTCTCATATTTACAAATCTCTTCTCACTGTTATTTACAATTTTATTCTTCATCACAGAAAAATCACAAAAACAAGTCTTTATTTTTACTTTTACACAAATCGACAATCATTTGTCACAAACAAACTCTTTTAAACTCTTTCATTCTTGAAAGGAATATTGATTGATATCTGACATAATCCCTGTGGAGACAAACTTTATTTCTCACTTTATTACTTATGCGATCGGTATACTTGCCGGAGAGCATCAAATTTTTGGCGTCGTTGCCGGGGATTGGCGTTTCTATATCAATTGATTTTGATTTTTAAGATTGAATTTTAATTTTAATTTTTTTTAAAAAAAGTTTCGTGATTTTTGAACAGTGCTACTTATCTCTCTTTTCTGAGTTGTATGCGAGGTACACTTCCTGAATTTTCACTTGATTTGGAGATCACAAGAACAAAAAAAGAGGAACAGAAAACTTGCTTGGAAGAAGCTTGCATTCAACGAGTTAGGAATTCTGACTGAAGAAGAGAACAAAATGGCAGAAAATAATGATGCTGATAATCCACTCATGGATACCATTCTGACGCCACTATTCAACAGATCCAATTCAAGTATTGTCAACCCAGAAGTTGGCAACAATAATTGGGACCTAAAGTCAGATAATATTCGACTAGTGGAAAGGGCTCGGTTTGGAGGTGAGGATGATGAAGATCCTCATAGGTTCATCAACAGATTCCTGATGATCTGTGATTCCACCAAGCATCCTCAAGTGTCCAACGATGCAGTCCGACTGAGATTTTTTCCTTTTTCTCTTAAAGGAAAGGCTTTGAATTGGTTGGAGAGGCAACCTGCGAGAAGTATTTCCACCTGGAATATTTTATCGAACAAGTTCTTTGCTGAATTCTTCTCAATGGAGAGGTGTAATCAAATGGTGAATGACATCACAAATTCCACTCAAGCTAAGAGTGAAACAATGTGTGCAGCTTGGAACAGATTCAAAGATTTAATGAGGAGATCTCCTCAATATAGCTTGACTTCTGGTGATCAGGTCCGAATCTTCTTCAATGGTTGCAAACCTGAAATTCGGATGGTACTGAATGGTGCAGCAGGTGGAAGTATTAAGTCCATGAGAGCCAATGCAACTCTTGAGTTAATCGAGAGAATGGCTGCTAATGAGAATGAAGGGTTGTCATCTAAGCCTAAGAGAGGCATCCTTCATTTAGATAATAATGATACAGAATTGGCAGAAACTAAATTGTTAGCACAACAGATGGCTAATTTGACATCAAGGCTTGATAAGATGCAACTTTCCAACGTCCAAGCTCAAGCTGCATCAGTTGTCTGTGAATATTGCAAGGAAGATCACGAATCTAATGAATGCCCTACCTTGCTATCTGATGATCCTCCTCAACAAGTGCAGGTAAATGGCGTGTGGTATGATCAGAGGGCCCCACCACAAAATGTTTCAAGAAATCAGAATGGTCCTTCCGAAAACAATAACTTCCAGAGGAGGGTGCAGGGTACAGGTCTTGATTTCAAATCCAACAATTATTTGCAACCACCACCAGTTCAACCGAAGGAACCTTCTGAATTAGAGAAGCTAGTGGGACAGATGGCCCAGCATTCTAATGCCTTTATGGAAGAGACTAGGGCAAATACCAGAAATACGCAAGCCTCCATCAGAAATTTGGAGAACCAAATCGGCCAGATAGCTAAACAGCTGGCTGAAAGAACTCCAGGAACTTTTCCTAGCAATACAGTTACTAATCCAAAGGATGATTGTATGGCTATAACTACTAGAAGTGGTAAAGTGGTCACACCTCTAACAAAGCCAATCACAAATGAAGAAGCTGGTTAAAAGGTTAAGGAGCCAGAAGAAGAAATAGTAATTCCTTCTGATATTAAAGAACCAGTTCAAAAAGGTGAAAAGGAGGAGCCATAAATTATTTTTCCAGACAAATTTCTGTTTAGACGTCCTTTCCGTGGTGTAGTTCCGCAGTATTTAGCAAGTCTCGCATACAGCATGTCATGCAGCGACAATACTATATAAACACTCATACTAACTATGCTTTTCTTTTGACTTGTTGTTCCCCCATTCAAAATGAGATGAAATTAAAATACATAAAAACCTAAGAAATTGTTTAATGTTGATCTGAACCTTTTATCATGATGGGACGCCGTTGTGATAACCGGGAATGACTGGCCAGAGCAGTTCAATATTGTTAACCATTCTTTTATTCATCAATGTAAAATGAGGTATCAGTTAACAATACTGTCCCCATGGGAACGATAATCTGGGACATAAACACTCCCATTTATTACTTGATGCGTGCCCTTGGACGAAATGGTCTTCATTTTTGGTGGCAAATATGTTCCCTCTTATTTATTATAAGAAGGACCAACATCACAATCTTAAGAACGAATGTGTTTTCCTTGATAGGCTGCAAAAGGACCCAAACAGTATCTAATTGATTTTCAAAAGGACCCAAACAGTATCCAATTGATTTTCATACCATGTTTGCAAGACAACTAACTGAACTACCTCATATATAAATAATAAGTGAGTATCTAAGTCGCAGGACTACAACACATAGCCTGGACCAAAATCTTGATACTTTAATTACAACTTCAAATAAAAGACACTAACAAAACCATGTGGCATGGACAAACCCCATGCTCACCAAATAAGGCACAATGCCCAACAACAGTCTCAATGTAATCATAACAGAAAACATAAGCAACAGTCAATAATCATCATCCATCATGTCAGCAAAATACAGCTAAGTCTAACTCAGCTCTGGCCTCCTGCCACCTGAGCCCTCAACATTACCTGAACCTGAAATAAGCATCCCCAAACGTGGGGTGAGATCTCTAAACAAGAAATCTCAGTAAGACAAGGGGTCCTCAAGGATCTTCCACCCCCAAGCTCACTTACATGTGTAATATAAGTTCAAAAACAGTATTTACAATATAAGTTCCAAAACTATGCGATGCAGCAGATAATCATGCCATGTGTGTTTATCAAATCTACTGGCCAGAGAAATGCAGGAATATGTCTAAACCCACATGAGTACAAGGAACACCGCTTGCACCTCACCCACAGCCTCACCATCTTGTATGTACTACAGACTCAGGCTTACCGTATAGGTGGACACCACATGCATATCATAAAAGCACATTGCATATAATAGCTCAACAGCATTTCAAAAACATCAAAGCATGTAACACAGCATGCATAAACCACATCCCCATGGGACATGGTGGAACCACAAAATGGCTAAACCGAGGACACGAAAGCTTACCTTGCAAGATAGCTATCCAAGCCAAGAGTCCAACCTATCTTAAGTCCAAACACAACAGTATCACAATCTGATATGGACCAATAATACATCATTAATTATGCATCACAAGCATACAACTTAAAGACTACGCCTTTCCTTTACGTTTTATGTCTTAAGGCTTCCAACAAAGCCATAAGCCCTTAATCATATGATTCTGACTTAGTTTATTAATTACAGAAGTTCAACTTCCTTAATCTAGGGTCCACAAACCCCCAATAGCTTACTGTTCACACAGCACAGCTACTGTTCTGCGAAATCCCAGAATATCCGGATATCACAAGGGACATATCCGGATATGCCATATCCGGATATCACACTGGCCATATCCGGATATACCATATCCGGATACCCAGATCCCACATCCGGATATGAATATCCGGATACCATATCCGGATACCATATCCGGATATCAATATCCGGATACCATATCCGGATACTGATATCCGGATATCTGCTCGACAAATATCCGGATATCTCACGACAGAATGCAGTTTCTGCATTTCGTGAATATCCAGTCCAAAGATGCCACTTTTAACCGATTATAGACACTTAAACATGCATTTCAAGGTGTGTTTAACCTACCCCACCCTTAAGTTATCAACTTAGTTAAATACATGCATCAAGGTTCCAATTTTAAGCATTTAAACCCATGATCATGGTTGGTATAACTTACCAAAACTCAAAAACAGAGGAATGAGGGCACTTGGAGCTCACCAACAGCACTTCAAACTCAGACCAAGTAGGAGCACGAAAATGACACCTCCAAGATGGGTTCTTGCACCACAAGATGGCTCCTTGGCACCACCAATGCCAAGCCAAAGATTCAAGCCACTCAAGCTCACCAACTCAGCCCACCAACCTCACACACAGCAGCTGAAACACAGCCCAGGACACTCCTTTCACTCTCACAAGGATGGTCACAAGTGTTTATGAAGAGGAGAGGGGAGGAACCAAGCAAAAGATGAAGACTTGGCTTCAAGAATGGTGAGGAAGGCAATGGAACAGTGCTTCACACTCAGAAGCAGCCTCCTCCACGTAGGTTATTCAGGTTTTTAGGGTTGTGTGCCCTTAGTGGTAGTATAAATAGGCAATTGGTCACTTAAGCGCAGTATTAGCCTTAATAGCAACGCAAAAGATCTTGATCCCAAACTTTGGAATCTAGTCCTACACATTTTTCTAAGATTTGTCATATTTTTATTTTATTTTTCGGAGCACCTTTTCGGTACGCGCTTTTCCATAGCCAGTATCAGTTCTGGCATCAGATTACATTATTTTGACCTGAAACTTGTTTTACAAGTCCTACATAATATTCTAGTAATTACCATGCGTTCGTTATAATTTTCCGGGATACTTTTCCGGTACGCATTTATACCGGGTAGCAGAACCGGTATCTGCGCTTTTCTTCCGAAAAGCGACTTTCAGCATTTTTACTCACTCAGTATAATTATTTAAGCCCAATAATAATTATTAAGGTCAATTATGGAATCATTTCCTAATTATCATAATTAATTCACTAATTACCTTAATTAGCGGTGCGGGTTCTTACATTCACCCACCTTTTTAAGGATTTTGTCCTCAAAATCAGAAACATACCTGTCTTGAAAGTCGGGATACTGTCGGAGAAGCTCATCCTCTCGCTCCCACGTACACTCCTCGGGACTACGCCCAGTCCACTGCACCTTGACCATCGGAATGATCTTGCTTCTAAGCTGTTTCTCGCCTCGATCGAGAATCTTGAGTGGTCCGACGAGAGTCTTTAGGTTTTCCCGAACCTCCACATCATCCGGCTGCACCACATGCGAAGGATCTGCTATGTACCTCCGAAGCTGAGACACGTGAAACACGTCGTGGATGTTGGCTAGGTTTGGAGGTAAGGCGAGTCGATAGGCAACAGGTCCTACTCTACCAAGGATCTGGTAGGGCCCAATGAACCGAGGGATCAACTTCCTCACTCCGAGTGCCCGTCCAACACCGGTGACAGGTGAAAGTTTCACAAACACGTGCTCACCCTCACTGAACTCCAGTGGTCGATGCTTGACATCATAGTAGCTTTTCTGCCGATTCTGCGCCTGCTTCAACTTTTCCCTGATCATCTGGATCTGCTGGGTAGTATCTTGGACAAAGTCCAAGCCAAATAGCTCTTTATCTCCAACCTCAGACCAGCAAGTAGGAGTCCGACACCTCCTACCATACAGCGCCTCGTAGGGTGCCATGCCCAGACTAGCATGAAAACTGTTGTTGTACGAGAATTCTACCAACGGGAGGTACCTATCCCATGCAGAACCCTGCTCCAATGTGCAAGCTCTCAACATGTCCTCCAATGTCTGGATGGTCCGCTCAGTCTGTCCGTCAGTCTGAGGGTGATAGGCGGTACTCAATCTCAACTGCGTACCAAAAGCCTCCTGCAGCGCCTCCCAGAACCGAGATGTGAACTTCGGGTCCCTATCACTGATGATACTCTCGGGCACCCCGTGAAGCCTCACAATCTCACGGACATATAGTTTGGTCAACTGCTCTGTAGTGGAGCTCACCTTCACTGGAAGAAAATGGGCAGACTTGGTCAATCTGTCCACTATGACCCAAATAGAGTCACAACCAGCCTGAGTTTTAGGCAATCCCACCACGAAGTCCATGGAAATACTCTCCCACTTGCACTGTGGAATTTCAAGAGGTTGAAGTTTACCAGACGGTTTCTGGTGCTCAATCTTTACTTTCTGACATATAAGGCATTTGGACACGTAGACCGCTATGTCCTTCTTCATACCCGGCCACCAAAAATTTCTCTTTAAGTCCTGGCACATTTTTGTGGCACCAGGGTGGATAGTAAACCGGCCCTTATGAGCCTCTGCTATAACCTCTTCGGTCAATGGCCCTCGAGGAATAACAATCCTTTTCTGGAACAGTAGCAATCCATCCTCGTTCCAAGACACACCGTCCTGGTTCTTCACATAATCAAGGCACTCTTTTTGCACTTGCGCCTCTTTAATCTTTTCCATCAGCTCATTAATCACTTCTGTTGTTTCCATTTCGAGCAGTGCACCCCCAAACAAGGAGTTCACTCTCAAGTCTCTGAACTTTTCGATCACCTCGTAGTCGCTCATCATCAAGCTGGATAAGCTCACGGATTTCCGACTCAAAGCATCGGCTACCACATTGGCCTTGCCAGGATGGTACCTCAACTCGAAGTCGTAGTCCTTCAAGAACTCCATCCATCTTCGTTGTCTCATGTTCAACTCCTTCTGGTCAAACAGATACTTCAGGCTCTTGTGATCACTGAATACAGCAAACTTCATGCCAAACAGGTAATGCCTCCAAATCTTGAAAGCAAAAACAATGGCTGCCAACTCCAAGTCATGAGTCGGGTAGTTCTCCTCATGAGGTTTCAACTGTCTTGAAGCGTAAGCAACCGCTTTCCCTTTCTGCATCAGCACACAGCCTAGTCCTTTACCAGAGGCATCGCAGTATAACTCAAACTGTTCCGCAGGATCAGGAAGGACTAACACAGGAGCAGTAGTCAGTCTCTCCTTCAACTCCTGGAAGCACTCCTCACACTCATGTGTCCACACGAATGGAGTCTCCTTTCGGGTAAGGCGAGTCATCGGTAGCACCATCTTGGAGAATCCCTCTATGAACCTCCTATATTACCCTGCCAAACCCAAGAAGCTTCTCACTTCTGTAACCGTCTTGGGCCTCTCCCAGTCCATCACGGCCTCAATCTTGTTAGGATCAACTGCAACTCCATCAGCGGAAATCACATGACCCAGAAATTTCACCGCCTTAAGCCAAAACTCACATTTTGACGGCTTAGCATATAGCTTTTTCTCTTTCAGCACTTGCAAAACAATCTTCAAGTGCTCAGCATGCTCCTCCTCCGTCTTGGAGTAAATTAAGATGTCGTCAATGAAGACGATCACAAACTGATCCAGGTACGGCTGGAAGATCCTGTTCATGTAGTCCATGAACACTGCGGGTGCATTTGTGAGTCCAAACGGAATCACCAAGTACTCATAATGCCCGTACCTCGAGCGAAACGCTGTCTTTGGGACATCCTCCGGCTTTACCCGTATCTGATGGTAACCGGACCAGAGATCAATCTTGGAATACACGCAAGCACCCCTGAGCTGATCCAGCAAATCATCAATGCGTGGAAGAGGATACTTGTTCTTGATTGTCACTTTGTTCAACTGTCTGTAGTCGGTGCACAACCGCATGGTCCCATCTTTCTTTTTCACAAAAATGACCGGTGCTCCCCAGGGAGACACACTCGGCCGAATGAAATCTTTCGCTGAAAGTTCCTCAATATGCTTCTTCAGCTCCGCCAATTCTGGTGGCGACATCCGGTATGGAGCCAACGATATAGGCCCCACACCAGGAAATAAGTCTATGGAGAACTCTATCTCCCTCTGCGGTGGAAACTCAGGAATCTCCTCGGGAAACACCTCGAGGAATTCCCTCACCACAGGAATGCCAGTGAGATCCTCTTGTGTCCCACTCACCAAACCTCCCAACATGACATAGCCAAATGCCCCTGCCCTCAAGGCCCTCCTCGCCTGCAGGACTGAAATGAACGGTGAGGAACTGGCTGTGGACCCACACGGAGACATCACCACTCTCTTGGCACAACAATCAATCAATGCACAGTTTCTGGACAACCAATCCATGCCCAGAATAATGTCCAGGTTGGCCATCGGCAATCCTATCAGATCTACCAAGAAGTCACGACCATCCCACTGAAACGCTACACCGCGATAAACAGTGGAGGTCAAACATTTTTCTCCGGTGGCGGTGGTCACCCGCATCGGTGGAGAAAGCACGTCACTGGGCAACTCAAGCCCCACAGCAATAGGGGTAGTAACAAAAGAATGCGTTACCCCGGAATCAAACAATACATCAACAGCTAAACCACCAATGGTAACAGTACCTCTGACCAGGTTCGGAGCTCTGTCCGACTGCTGACGATCGAGTGTGTATACTCGCCCCGTAGTAGGTGGCACGGCTGGTGCCCCAGTAGGAACCATCTGCAATGGCACAGCCTGCACTGCTGCAACTCTCGTCGTCGGGCAATCTCTGGAATAGTGACCCTCCTTGCCACACTGGAAACAAATCAACTACCCGGTGGAACACGGCCCAAAATGTGACTTCCCGCATCCCGAGCATCTGGGAGCAGGAGGTCTAGCTGTGTTTCCCTGAGTAGAAGTCCTTTTAAATTGATTTGGCGCTTGCTTAGCCGCCAACTGTTTGCCCTTGCCCTTGTTTGCAAACTTCCTGTCACTCCAGGGAGCGGAACCGCCGGTACCCTGTGGTACCTCGATCTTGGCCTTCTTGGCCTGACACGCACGGCAGTAGTCCTCAATGTCGCGGCACTGCTGTACTAAAGCTCCGAAGTCTCTCGAAGCAGAACCAGCAAGATGTCCAGCAATGTCCTCACTAAGTCCCCTTCGGAACTTAGCAGCAAGAAAAAAAGGAGTCGGTCTCGCCATACGAAAATGAGCAAACTTGACCAACTCATTAAACTTGGCCAGGTACTCGTCGACAGACAACGAGCCCTGCACCAAACGGTCAAACTCTCCTTGCTTCCTCTCCTGAGAGTCATAAGGAAAGTACTGACCCAGAAAACACTCCTCGAAGAATGGCCACGTCATCACACGGCCCTGCATCTCGTAGATGTGAGAAATGTTGGTCCACCACTCATGGGCCTCGCCCTCCAGCATGTAAGTGGCAAACATCAGCTTCTGCGGATCAGTACACTGCATGATCCGGAAGATCTTGTCCAACGCCTGTAACCATCTGGCAGCAGCAATGGGATCATAAGATCCGTCGAAAGAAGGTGGCTTATGCTTGCGGAAAGCATTCAGCCTGCGGTCGATCTCGTCACGATCCTCAGCAAATACGGGTATGGTTTGCAAAGCCCCCGTCAAGTGACTGCCCTTACCCATCTGGCTCTGGGTGTCCTCCTGTTGACTAGGCGGAGGTGGAGGCGGTGGCGGCGGTGGAGGTGGTGGAGGACACTGGCCAGCAGCAGGACCAACCCTCAACTCCTCCAACATGACCCTCATCATAGTCATGTTGGCCATCCGGTTCTCCTCCAGAACCTCAGCAGTGGCTCGCCGATTCGCCTCTCTGATGGCGTCCAGCATCGCCTGGTTTGCCAACCTCGTGGCCTCTTGGTCGGCTAGTCGGGCCGCCTGCATCTCAGCTAATGCAGCCAGGATAGGGTCCGATTGATCCTCACTCGTACTAGGGTTCCTCCTTGGTGGCACCATGACTCTGCACAAGTTACACAAAGAATGAGTTGATCAGGCCCACGCCATGTGGTCACATATGCATCATCATAACACACACCAATCAGAGAGAACGCAAAGTAGACACGCAACGAAACATCCTAAGTTATTGCAATACATACAGGCTTTTCCCTAGAAAGTGCTCTGATACCATAAAATGTAACAGCCCATGTTAACCCGAATTTTTAACATACTATCGTATTAAGCCACGCTTAATTAAAATGCGGAATAAATTTTTCTTTAATTCAATTATGACGTCATTAACCTTATCCAACTTGATTACTTAATCAATTTCATAAAATACTGCCTGTATGTAAATTGCAAGACAACTAACTGAAATACCTCATATATAAATAATAAGTGAGTATCTAAGTCGCAGGACTACAACACATAGCCTGGACCAAAATCCTGATACTTTAATTACAACTTCAAATAAAAGACACTAACAAAATCATGTGGCATGGACAAACCCCATGCTCACCAAATAAGGCACAATGCCCAACAACAGTCTCAATGTAATCATAACAGAAAACATAAGCAACAGTCAATAATCATCATCCATCATGTCAGCAAAATACAGCTAAGTCTAACTCAGCTCTGGCCTCCTGCCACCTGAGCCCTCAACATTACCTGAACTTGAAATAAGCGTCCCCAAACGTGGCGTGAGATCTCTAAACAAGAAATCTCAGTAAGACAAGGGGTCCTCAAGGATCTTCCACCCCCAAGCTCACTTACATGTGTAATATAAGTTCAAAAACAGTATTTACAATATAAGTTCCAAAACTATGCGATGCAGCAGATAATCATGCCATGTGTGTTTATCAAATCTACTGGCCAGAGAAATGCAGGAATACGTCTAAACCCACATGAGTACAAGGAACACCGCTTGCACCTCACCCACAGCCTCACCATCTTGTATGTACTACAGACTCAGGCTTACCGTATAGGTGGACACCACATGCATATCATAAAAGCACATTGCATATAATAGCTCAACAGCATTTCAAAAACATCAAAGCATGTAACACAGCATGCATAAACCACATCCCCATGGGACATGGTGGAACCACAAAATGGCTAAACCGAGGACACGAAAGCTTACCTTGCAAGCTAGCTATCCAAGCCAAGAGTCCAACCTCTCTTAAGTCCAAACACAGCAGTATCACAATCTGATATGGACCAATAATACATCATTAATTATGCATCACAAGCATACAACTTAAAGACTACGCCTTTCCTTTACGTTTTACGTCTTAAGGCTTCCAACAAAGCCATAAGCCCTTAATCATATGATTCTGACTTAGTTTATTAATTACAGAAGTTCAACTTCCTTAATCTAGGGTCCACAAACCCCCAATAGCTTACTGTTCACACAGCACAGCTACTGTTCTGCGAAATCCCAGAATATCCGGATATCACAAGGGACATATCTGGATATACCATATCCGGATATCACACTGGCCATATCCGGATATACCATATCCGGATACCCAGATCCCACATCCGGATATGAATATCCGGATACCATATCCGGATACCATATCCGGATATCAATATCCGGATACCATATCCGGATACTGATATCCGGATATCTGCTCGACAAATATCCGGATATCTCACGACAGAATGCAGTTTCTGCATTTCGTGAATATCCAGTCCAAAGATCCCACTTTTAACCGATTATAGACACTTAAACATGCATTTCAAGGTGTGTTTAACCTACCCCACCCTTAAGTTATCAACTTAGTTAAATACATGCATCAAGGTTCCAATTTTAAGCATTTAAACCCATGATCATGGTTGGTATAACTTACCAAAACTCAAAAACAGAGGAATGAGGGCACTTGGAGCTCACCAACAGCACTTCAAACTCAGACCAAGTAGGAGCACAAAAATGACACCTCCAAGATGGGTTCTTGCACCACAAGATGGCTCCTTGGCACCACCAATGCCAAGCCAAAGATTCAAGCCACTCAAGCTCACCAACTCAGCCCACCAACCTCACACACAGCAGCTGAAACACAGCCCAGGACACTCCTTTCACTCTCACAAGGATGGTCACAAGTGTTTATGAAGAGGAGAGGGGAGGAACCAAGCAAAAGATGAAGACTTGGCTTCAAGAATGGTGAGGAAGGCAATGGAACAGTGCTTCACACTCAGAAGCAGCCTCCTCCACGTAAGTTATTCAGGTTTTTAGGGTTGTGTGCCCTTAGTGGTAGTATAAATAGGCAATTGGTCACTTAAGCGCAGTATTAGCCTTTATAGCAACGCAAAAGATCTTGATCCCAAACTTTGGAATCTAGTCCTACACATTTTTCTAAGATTTGTCATATTTTTATTTTATTTTTCGGAGCACCTTTTCGGTACGCGCTTTTCCATAGCCAGTATCAGTTCTGGCATCAGATTACATTATTTTGACCTGAAACTTGTTTTACAAGTCCTACATAATATTCTAGTAATTACCATGCGTTCGTTATAATTTTCCGGGATACTTTTCCGGTACGCATTTATACCGGGTAGCAGAACCGGTATCTGCGCTTTTCTTCCGAAAAGCGACTTTCAGCATTTTTACTCACTCAGTATAATTATTTAAGCCCAATAATAATTATTAAGGTCAATTATGGAATCATTTCCTAATTATCATAATTAATTCACTAATTACCTTAATTAGCGGTGCGGGTTCTTACATTTATTGTGTGATTATAGTTGTAACTTAATCAAATAAAAGTCACAATGCAGATCACTCAAAATTCCATTGGTTTTCTATTGTCCCCTTGTTCATGTATGAACTATTGGATTTATGCAGAAGCGATTTAAGACCTAGTATATTGGCATGCTTGTCAAATCATAATCATCTCACAAACACACAAGGCATACCTCTTGGATTGCAGATCTATAAGCAACTTCTTTGTGTGTATCTCCCCTTCACGAAGTGATCTCCTCTGCACCACAGCATAAATGATCTCCTCATAGAGGTTGACCTATGGTCAGTGTTTTAAAATCCCACCCCACCCCCCGGGTTGACCCGGGTCAACCCTGACCCCTCCCCTCTGAGGGTTGGGGTCACAAGTTGGACCCTATATGCACATCGACCCCTCTGACCCCCAAAACTCAGCCGGAATTCAGTGACTCCCGGGTCAGAGGGTTCGAAGGGGGTCATTGCATGTTTTCTTTTCTTTAAAAAAAAATTCTGTGAAACAATGTCATTTTATTAAAAAAAATAAAAAATGCTTACAAAACTAAATCTTAACGTTTTGTTCTCTCCCAGCAACATAAACTTCTTCAATCTTCACCTCGCTGTCATAAATCTTCTAGAAAAGGTAAAAATTTACCCATTCAAATAAAATCCTTATGGTCATCGATGAAAAAAAAAACTCATTCTTAGATCTTTTAAATTTTCCTTTGTTAGGGACCTCTCAAAAAAGGCAGAACCGGGTCAGCGTAGTGATCTCATTAACTTGTGGTTGAAATTGGTGAATTATGTTAAGTATATTTTGAATATTTGACGATTGATGGTTTATTTTTTAATATTTTCATATAGGACTTATATATTATATTTTTTTTAAATATATAAAACCGAGTCAGCATAGTGACCCCGTGACCCCCCGGTTAAACCCGTGACCCTATGACCCGCGACTTCGGCCAGGTCGACGGCCGGGCCGGGTTTTTAAACACTTTCTGTGGTAGACCCTGCAGACTATGTCTCAAGGGGGAATGAGTGGTGTGTGGGAACTCTCTCACTTTCAGGGAGATGACTGATCAACCCTCAGTTCATCAGGTTTTTCAACATGAATTAGTATCAGTTTGTGTGATTAAATGATGGAAAAGAGGTTAATGTTCTGGAAAGTCCTCAAATACAAGTTCTGGAAGCTTTGTTGAAAATTTACATTGTTCTTGTAGGGAAATGAAACTCAAGGAGCAACAGAGAGAAGGAAGAAGATTATGAAGAATAGGAAAATTCTAAGTGTTGAGCGCTAAAACATCCACATTGAACGTTTTAGCGCTCTGCTGCAGAAAGAAGCCAAAAGTTGCTGGTGTTGAGCGCTAAAACTTCTTGATCAAACTTTTTAGCGCTCTGCTGTTAGAAAAGTTTCTGGTCTTGAGCACTAAAACATCCAAGTCAAACGTTTTAGCGTTGAAGACAGTTAAAAGTAGTTGGGCATCCGTTAAACATGAACGCTAAAATGTTCAACAATGAACGTTTTAGCGCCCATGTCAGTTTATGGTTGTTACTCAGTTGTTGTTTGTAACTCTATATAAGGCAAGGGCCTTCACATTTTGAATAGATATCCCATCCTATCTCAGATCCTCTGATTTGACTCTGACTTTCTCTGACTTTCCAAATTCTTTAGGATTTTGTTCTTGTAATAGTTAGTACATTTTATGTAATTGCAATTGAAGATTGAAGACTCAACCATCATGGCAATTGAGTTTGATCTTTCCTCTTCTCTTGTTATTTCTTTTATTATGTCCGAGTACAGTCCTTTGTAGTCTGATGTCAATGGAACTCAAGGATGAATTTATGTATGGTTGATTTGAATATTATGTTTATCTTTTATGTGATGATATGAAGTTGTCTGTATCAATTCTTTCCATCAAGGGAGTAGTGTAGAACGAGGTTGTTTACATTATTCTTGTAACTGACAATTTATCATCAGTGTTCTAGTATTCAAGGGATTGATGCTAGAATTCCGATGTAATCTTTAATATCTTAGTGTTTAATGCATGTATTAAGAAGGGAATCACCGAGGGATTGGGATTTCTGATTAATGTATCAATCAGGGTAGTAAGGAATTACATCTTGATGATAAGAAAAAGGTTGATTAACATCACATGGGAGATAATTCATAGTAGGATTGATTATTACATAAGTTCATGTTTGAGGGAAATTGATGTTTGACTACTTGCTTTTAAAAGTATAATTCACAATTTTAGTATTTTGTCAAGTTCTAATACAATTTACAATTCCAATTTCTGGTGACAACTATTAATGATTCCAATGAACTTTTATTTGGCTCAACTTAATTATATATGGTTAGTTGGTGTTTGAACAAAAATCTCCGTGGGAACGATCTTTATTCATCATTTTATTACTTGTACGATTAGTACACTTGCTAAAGTTACAACATTTTTTTGGCACCGTTGCCGGGGATTTGTTCAACATTGACAAATACCATTAATATTTGAGATTGAATCTTTTATTTTCAGCAGTTTCTATTTTTGTGTGAAGTTTTGTTCAATTCCAATTCTGGTGTATGCGAGGTACAGTTAATCCAAACTCCTTGTTGTTTGATCCATAATTAGAAAGGACAGTTAGGAAGAACAAGAAGGCAGCAAGACGAAGAAGGTTACAAGAAAGGGGTGAATCCAGTGTGATAATTCAGGAAGAAGTTATGGCAGAAAATCATGTGCCACCACCATAGAGGACATTGGGAGATCACATGACTCCCGCGATAATTCCACCTATTAGGAGTGTTGTTAGACCCACTGTGGAGCCTAACAATCTTGAGTTGAAACCTGCATTAGTACAATTGGTGCAGAAGGAACAGTTTGCTGGAACCAGTGCAGAAGACCCATATTTGCACATTGAAAATTTCTTACTGTTGGGTGATACTGCGAAGATCAATGGTGTGACCAGAGATGCTATCTTGTTAAGGTTGTTCACTCATTCATTGAAGGATGATGCAAGGAGATGGTTACAATCTTTACCACAATGGAGTATCACAACTTGGGATGATCTGCAGACTAAGTTCTTAGCCCGGTTCTTTTCAGCATCAAAGAGGGCGAAATTGAAGGATGAGATTACAAGGTTCAAGCAAAAAGAGTCATAGTCTATCTATGAGGCTTGGGATAGATTCAAGACACTTTTGAGGAAATGTCCACAACATGGTATTGAAGTGTGGAATCAAGTAGCAATATTTCTCCAAGGGTTGACAACCAATACAAGAATATTGGTGAATGCCACAGCTGGTGGTTCATTGACAACCAAGACTCCTCAGGAAGCCCTTGACATATTTGAGTCTCTGGCATCTCAAGAGTTTGACAATGCTCCGGTAAATGACAAAAGAACGAGAATTATTAAACCTGATGGGTATGATGCTTTGTTGGCCAAGAATGATCAGTTGATGCAGACTCAAAGACAACAACAACAGCAGTTGGATGCTCTCACTAAGCAATTATCCTCTCAAAATGTTGCTTTTGTGGACACTAACTCTGTGTGTGCAATTTGTGGAAAATGCCATGTTACAGATGAGTGTGATTATGTGGGATCTACAGAACAAGCAGAAGTGAATGAGGTATGGTATGATCAGAGGAACCATAACAACCAATGGCGGAATTTGTATGTTCCACCATGGAAGAATAGGAATCAACACCCAGGGTTCAGTTATAGTTCCAATCATCAGTTGAATCCTCCACTGCATCCTCCTCCACCACATTCTTCACAGCAAGGAGATACCTCTGCATGGGAGAAAGCTTTTCACAATTATCTAAGACCACTCAAGATTATATTCAGGGTTCAGATTCTTTCAGAGAAGAAACTTCCGCATTCATGCAAGAGACAAAAACATCATACAGGAACCAGGAAGCATCCATCCGGAATTTGGAGACCCAGATTGGTCAGCTGTCAAGACAGATATCTGAGAGACCACAGGGAAAGTTCCCTGGTGATACAATGGTGAATCCAAAGAAGCACTGCAAGTCTATTATTACAAAAATTGGGCTTGTGCTTCAACCACTTAAGAAGAAAGTGGAAGATAAGAAAGAAGAAGAAGAAGTTGTTGTTGAGGATATAGTTGATGATGATGAAAAAGAAACAGTTACGGAAGATAAGAAAGAAGATGAGGTAGTAGTTGAAAATAATTCTTCACCCAAGAAGTTGATGAAGTGGGAGAAGAAGAAAATGGCTGACAAGCAGGACCAGCCAATTAATCTATCTCCATATGCCAAAGTTCCTTATCCTCAGAGGTTGAAGCAAGAAATTCAGAAACAACATTATGCAAGATTTCTGGATATTTTCAAGAAATTACAGATCAACATTCCATTTGCTGAAGCTTTAGAGAACATGCCTCACTATGCAAAATTCATGAAGGATCTTCTATCTAAGAAGAGGAAGTTGAAAGATGGTGAGACTGTGGCTTTAACGGAGGAGTGTAGCGCCCTGATTCAGAAGAAGCTCCCTCCAAAGTTGAAAGACCCAGGAAGTTTCAGCATTCTTATTGCTATTGGAGATGTGGAAGTAGGAAAAACACTTTGTGACTTGGGAGCCAGCATAAATCTGATGCCATTATCTGTCTGCAGAGCTTTAGGGATTAACAAGTTGAAAGATACTAATGTTATTCTGCATCTAGCAGATAGATCAATCAAGAGACCAGAAGGGGTGGTAGAAGATGTTTTGGTCAAAGTAGATAAGTTCATTTTTCCTGTGGATTTTGTTATACTTGATATGGAAGAGGAGGATACTGAAAGTCCTCTACTCCTAGGGAGACCATTCTTAGAAACTGCAAGATCCCTAATTAATGTTGAACAAGGGAAGTTGATGCTAAGGGTGAATGAAGAAATAGTTACAATAGATGTGTTTGAAGCCATTAAACATATACACTACTGGAAAAGTTGCGAATAGCAAGGGAAATTTGTGAGGGAAAAATTCCCTTGCAAACTGCGACGGAATTTGCAAGGGAAAAACAATTGCGAGGGAAAATAGGCACGATTTCCGTTACTACATTGCCGTCACAGAATCCCTTGCAGTTCGGTCGCAATTCCGTCGCAATTTGCAAGGGAAATTAAATCCCTCGCAAGAATCGTAAGTCTGTGACGGAAACAGCGAGGGAAAAAATTGGCGACGGAAGTTCCCTCGCAAAATTTAGGATCTGAAAATTGCAACTGAAATTTCACGATTTCCCTCACAAATTCCCTCGCAAATTGCGAGGGAATATATTATCTCTCAAATTCCCTCGCAAATTGCGAGGGAATATATTTCTCTCAAATTCCCTCGCAAATTGTGAGGGAATATATTCCCTCGCAAATTGCGATGCAATATATTCCCTTGCAAATTGCGAGGGAATATATTCTCTCTCAAATTCCCTCGCAAATTGCGAGGGAATATATTCTCTCTCAAATTCCCTCGCAAATTGTGAGGGAATATATTCCCTCACAAAATTCAAAAATAATATATAAATCAAATTTAAAAGGGACAAGGGCATAATTTGGTCGCCGCATCATGCGTATGAGAAAAAATCATTAAATATGTCGTCGCATCCTTTATGGTAGACATTGAGTGCATCTAGTGACAGTAGTGTCTATATTAGCTAGTCATAGGAAAGATAAGACTTTGTTGATATTTAAGGTGTGTGTAAAAATTGTTAAATAGTGAGAAGCAGAAAAAAATGTCTAAAAGATTCCTGTTCCAACCACCCTCGTCGTCATCATTGTACAAATTAAATGAAAAGTGACACATGCTTCCGATCGATGCTACCAAAAAGGGCATTAGTCTTTGTAGTTGGGCTTTAACCACTTAATTAAAAGTCAAGTCAGCTCAATAAAGAAAGCTAGGGTTCACAATTCAAGATGTTCAGCAGCCTTTTGAACGTGCATGAATAGCATTTTGAAGACAAGAGAGTGAAAATCAATCACTATAAGAGAAAATAGAGAGAGTCATTTCAGAAACTTTAATTGAATGCTTTTTTTTTTCCTTAAGTTCACTGCTGGATCGTGCCGAAATACTTCATTATACTTCATATTTAACGGTCAGTTTGTCGATTGAAGCTCACACACACACATATATAATCTTGAGTGTGGTTTTAAAACACTGCTTTATATGGTGAGGAGGAAATATAAATAGAAAACACATGAATATATTCTTAATTTCTATTTTCTCTTCATATGGCCCCATATTATCATATCAGTATACATGATCAAATTATCTTGTACAATATGAATAATATTAACCTCATACACACTTATATAATTTTAAATTTTGGCAATCCTATGTTTACCAAAAAAATTTGTGCGAAATTTTTAAATTTAGAAATTTCATAGTCATTTGCGAGGGAAAGTAATGATGTTTGAAGATTTCTTATAACCATTGTGAGTGTAAGACCCACAAGATGAAATGATATTTTCTTTGATTTCTGCTACTGAATATTATGATTGTTTGTTTTTATTTAAGTGTATTAGTATTTTTCCATTTCACTATAATTGTGAATTTTTTCAATAGGATAATTTTTATTATTTAATTTTCTATATATATATATATATATATATTCTTTTTTATAGTCTTTGTTCTTATTATTTTTTATTATTATTAATATTATATCCTATGTATTATATTTTTTAATTTAATATTTTTTTTGTTCACGTATTGTGTATAATTTTTTTGTTTTTAGATTCCATTCT
>JAVKPL010006038.1:0-25018 GCA_032173675.1 Gastrolobium villosum | reverse complement strand
TAGTTATAATATGAAAAATTGCTTCTTTTTTGTATTTCCTCAGTCACTTCAGTAGACTTAGAGAGAGAAAAAATAACTTTTCATATTATAACTATATCTTACCGGTAAGACATGGTATTAAAAACTAAAAGGACACAATTTATGTCCAATAGTCAAAAACCTAATTCCCAAATGTGAGAACTTTAAATTTGTATAATTATAATAAACATTTTAATAAATATTTTTCCAGATATTTTTATATAATTATAATAAATATTTTAATAATTTGATATTTCAATTTTTTTGGCAGCACCTAAATTTTTTGGCCGGCTCCGCCACTGGTTTGGTGTAATGTATAAGGCCTGATAGTATAAACTTATACTATACGTTATGACATTTCCAGTTGTTTGGAGTGACCATCGTATAGTATAAGCTTATACAGCATGACCCCTTTATACATCAAAATGATGTATAATTTAATCCGGCCTAGGAGTGGTGGATTAGGCCTGATAATGGATTGATGTATTATTGTTTCTTACAAATACAATTCCCAAGAATTAATATATTATTTCAATATTTATATGTTAATTTTTTTTAATATATTAATTTTTAAAATATTGGAGGATATTATCTTATACAATATCATACCAAACGCTGGATAGTATTAAAATTTAATCAGGTCTTGTACAATCAGGTCTTATACTATCAGGCCTTATCCTGTACTATGCACCAAACATGCCCTTAGACCGAATTAAGTTATACATCGTTTTGATGTATTAAGAGATTCTGCTATATAAGCTTATACTATTCGATGGTGACACTAAACAACTGAAAATGTCATAACTTATAGTATAAGTTTATACTATCAGGCCTTATACGTCACACCAAATAAGCCCTTAGCTCACCTTGTTCAATAGTAAGATTCTTTCCTACTATGTTTCAAAACGATGCAATACTATGGTGTAGATTTAACTATAAATTTAAGAGGGAATATTCTTACTACCAAAATTTTCTATTATTAACTCACTACCTATCTATCTAATCATTATTAAATCAACATTTTCTCTTTTTATAAAAACTTTTTAACATTCTTTCTATTTGATCTAATGGTGATTAAATAGATAATAAATTAGTAGTAGAAAATCTTGGTAGTAACAATATCCTCCCTGTAAATCTAATTGCAATATACCAAGCTTGTTGTAGTAAATATTTTTGCTTTCTACTTTTTTAATAAGAAAAATCAAAAATAAATGGCTAGTTTAAAACCACAATAGTGTTAGTCTTGCGCTTGCCAACTTAAGTGATTATTTGTAAGACATTTTTTTTTAAAAAAAAAATATTTCAGTTTTTGCAATAGAATTTTTTTTTTCTATCACACTCACGTAGAAGTAGAAATAAGTAAATTCCATTATAATAAGAAAAAAGAAAAAAGCTAATGAAATATAATAGAACATACTCACTTTTATATAAGTATACCGGAGAAAAATTTTATCCAGCAAAAATAAAAATATTAAACCCTTTCGTTTTATAATGTATGTGAATGACAATTTAAGTAAATCTTCAAAATTGAGTCATAATCGCAGCTTCTTTTTTATGTTTTTAATATACCGACCATTTGAGGTGAATCAACTCATGTATTTAATAAGAATTAAACCCAAATTTTTTCTCCAACTATTCAATTTGTGTTGTCAAACATGTATAATCACAACTTCTTTTTACATCATGAAAAATCATAATAAAAAAAACTAGTTTTGCTAGCTATGATATTGATGCTAAATTTCTTGCAAAGGATTAAAATGAACAAAAATAAATACATGGAAAATTGGCAATGATAAAAAGTTTCCATGAATGCCAACCGAAACATTTCCCCCTTTACCCATTTATTATCCATGCCACATATATAAAGAAAGGGTGAAGGCCTTTGGATGAACCTTATCTTACAATGTTAATGATATTACATGGATCTCAGCAACCTTAACCCCAAAATTTTCTGGACGTCCTTTGATAACAGTCAGAAGTGAGTCAAAAAAATGTTAAAATTTGGAAGGTTAAAGACGTCTTTTCAAGTAATTTTGAAAAGATTATTTCCATGAACTGTTAAAATATACTCTGTTAAAAGAGTGAGGATATTCTAACTACCAAATTTTTTACTACCAACTTACTACCCATCACATTACCATTGGATCAAGGAGAGAGAATGTTAAAAAGTTTTTGAAAAGAGAGAAAATGTTAATCTAATGGTAATTATATAGGTAGTAAGTTGGTAGTAAAAATTTTTGGTAGTGAGAATATCTCTCCTCCTATTAAAATATAAAGTCACCATAACTATTTATACACTCTCTCTTTGAAATAGAACATATATGTGGGAAGCTCCAACAAAACCTTGATTCATACCTGATTGCTAAGAGCACCTCTAAAGTTACATAGTTCACCCATTTTGGCTCTAACCGGTCAATGCAAACAGTTTAGATATATTGCCTTCAGTCCTTCACTAATAAGGAAAGTGTGCAGCAATATGGGTGGTTGCAATATTTCGGAAAGTGAAAGCCAAGATTGGCCCTTTCTGTCTTCTCTCTCTTTATTCTCTTGAAATATTATAGTTAAAGGAAAAACATTAAATATGAGAAATCATAACCATCTAAAGAAGAAAATAAATATAAAATATTAAATTTCAAAAATTATGACCATACAAAAATGGAAATAAATATAACCATTGTATCAACATAATCGATCTAACGGTGAGATTGATTGATAGTAACATGGTAGTAACATAATTTGGTTGTTACAATATCCTTCCCCTTTTTTTTAATTACAAAAGTAAGGCTAATTTGCATATTATTACCAAAGTGTCGAGTTGGTGTTTTGACCCAAAATCAGAAAAGAAAATTACTGGATTAATGGTTTTTTTGGATATATAATGAACAATGAAATGAAAATGAATCAGAGACAGACCGGTAGCCCATGTCCGCAACTGGACATGAATTCCAAATTTTTTTATTTTTTTTTGTTAAGTATAGTAGTAAAGTATGATGTTGGTTAGATTAAGCTTGCTTTGATATATAATGAAGAATGAAATGAAAATGAATGGAATACGGTGGGATGGAATGAAATGACATATATTTTATTGGATATTTTATGAAGTCATACAACAAATCAGTTTGATAAAAAAAAAAGTGTTGGGAATAACCTTTTATGTTAAGTTGAAGTTTTTTTTTCTTATTTATATTTTTTTTTGAATGCATTAAAAATTTTATTTAAATAAAAATTTCAGGGGCAAATGTGCGAACATAAATAATATTTTCTGAGTCCGTCACTGACTTGAATGCATATATTCTGATGTGTCTCCCTACATTATTTTGATAAATTTTTTTAAAATTTTGCACCTATTGGGTTAATGGTTTCAGATTTCGAATCAAGATGGTCAAAAGGTCGTGCCAAGTTTGAGTTTTTTTTTTCTTTGAAAATTTCCTTTAGATTAAATTATTTTTATTTTTTTTAAAGAAAAATACAGATACAAGAGCCTTCCAATCCTTAATTATCCATAGGTTAGTCATCTTTACCATTTCTTATAGAGTTTTTCGCCTCTCGTCTTATAACTCTCTTCTGACTATCACCTACGGATTTTTAAAGAAGGAAGTTTTCTGGTGAACAGAATCCCTTAAAAAGATAAATGTAAAGCATATTTTCTTCTTTTTTTAGAAGATATTATGGTAATAAAATTATACTATATTTTTGGAAAGAAGAGAGAAACTTATAAAGTATTCATGGAGCTAAGAACACAATAATTGTATTTCTAGTTCAATCTCTTCCATCTTATAAATAACAAGCTTCGTTTTATAGACAAGGAAATAGAATACAAACGTCAAATCTTACATCATAGGCACACATAATAATAATGACACACCAACAATTACTTTTGACAAAGCATTACAATTCAAGATATAAAAAGTAGCCTTTTGACCGAGGAAAAAAATGTATATCATTTTAAAGGACACAAAATTATGTCATTTTAAATGAGAGAAAGAGATAAATCATGAAGAGAGAGTGGGGGTAAAAAATTTTAAAAATGTGGGTCTCACCTCTATATGAGAATGAAAGGATGTAAGATGTGTCATTTAAGATGACACACCTTTTACCCTTTGACAAAACATACTACAATACAAAAAGATAAAGTAACTTTTGACTTTAGCACACTATAATCCAAATCATTAAAAAAGCTTTGTCTCAAGTGACTTTTCTGAAAATGACTTTTTTTTTGTCATCGCTTTGCAGGATTGATTGTTTAGGTGTTAGATTGTGCTCTCTCCTTTATTCAGAATTAAGACTGCCATAAAAAATATCATACCAAAGCTGATCAGTTTTTATCTTTTCTTGCATGATCTCATTCATGACCTCTGCATTAGAATCTTGAGAATCTTCAAAATTAGAATTGAACCCTCGATATCTAACTAGTTCATTAACAATATTATGAAAAGGAATTACTTCTGAGCCTTGTGATGAACTTGGGCCGATTAGGTTGAGGTATACCAATATATCCAAATGTTAAATTTTCTTCAAATTATTATATATTATCATCAAACGTTATTAATTTAATCTCAATTAATAATAGCTTTCTAACTATTTTGATGTTAAAAATTATTCAGGCACCTAATTGATGTAATAATATTTTAAAAACTAAATTAATATTCTATGAAAAAGTGTATAAACAAAAATTGGAGTTCTCATTTATCTTAGCACGTGATACAAATGTGACACTTTTCATAACTCAGTTGAACAATTGTTGGATGAATATATAGTTTCATGATTATTCCACGTCAAATAATGAAAATTTAAAATAATCCATTCTTAAAAGGCAAGTTGCGAAGCGGAAAAATTATTCGTTTTAATATTTCTTTCTCAAGACCAATTTTTTTTTAAATTAGTCATTTACTTCTCAAAATTTGTCTCAATTTAATCATTTGTGTACCGCTTGTGCGGAATATGGGAATGTGATGCATCATTTAGTATTCAAAATAAAGTATTTAATCACAAGAACTAAACCAAATTTAACCTTGTAAAGATTGTTTAAACTTGACCTAGTTCTAATGATAATATGTTGAATTGGGTTAGATAGTGTTCACGGTCTGAATTGGTTTTGGAAGAAAAAATTATCCAATCCAACCCCTTTGGTTTCATCATATAATCATATATTCGGTTTGATTTTTTTTTTCAAATCTGATCCGATCTAATCCAATCCAATTTTTTTTTTTTGGTTTGGATTGGATCAGTTTTTTATTTTTTTGAAAAGCCTAAAATTTATTTAATGATTATTGTGCAAATAACATATATTTTATATGTATTGGCTTTGTAAAAAAAAATTTGAAATACAAAAGCATAAGAAAATGATGATCTAATTTTTTTGGGCAATGAGATATGAGACTCTACACAGATGAAATTTTACTGATGGGATGCAGCTAGATTTTTCTTGGATTTAGGTAATGGGTTAGTGGGTCTTGGGTTTAGAATTTCTTGGACTATAATTGGGGAAAGATCCAAGTAGATAGAGAGGAATTAATATATTGGATCGGTTTTCACCAACCAAACTGAAAACGGTTCCAATCTAATTAAAATTTGCGATTTTTTATTTTATTTTTAATTTTTCGGTTATCAATTTTTCGGTTCGGTCACCGCGGTTTGAATCGATCGATAAACACCCCTAAACTAGACATTGTAATACTGCATAACATTCTAAAGCACAAGATTGTATGTCCAAAAAATTAATTATTAAAAATTGTGCGCTAAATTGATTAGCAAAATCTCAGGTTGATGATTTAATATAAAACTATATATGTGGAGTTTGTGACTATGAACTAACAAAAATAGCATAATCTAAATAAAATGTAGTGCTAGACATAATTTAACAAATCGTGAATGTTGTTATATATAAAACTAGTTGACATGAAAAACAAATCATTCAATTGTTTGTTTCATAATGAACTGTTAGTTTTCTCCATATTCATCAGCTTAATAGTTTAGCTTTATAACATCACTTAGAAATTGCAACAGTCCAAAAACCTGAGACACCATATAATTTTTGCTTGTAAGCACCAAATGGTGACAACCTGAGCTTCATGCATGTAGGAACAGAAAGATCATTGCAACTGAAGAATGATATGGATAAATGTACTATACACGCTATCCTAGAACACTTTCGAATTAAGCATCAGCATCAAGTAGAACATGCTTCACAATTACACCTTATAACTTGTCCATCCACTGAAGGATACTGTCTTGAGAACAAAATTGCAAATTCTGCATGAAAAATCAGAATCACTGAGCAATGAAAGAATGATAATATATTGGAGAACTATAGAAGATTGAGTTTATGCTTACAAAAAGATCAAAATCTGGAGGAGTATCCAATTCCAGGGTGTCAAGGAAAGAAATTCCATAAGATACATTATCATTTCCAGCCAAATTATTTGCACTTCAAGCAAAGCTGTTGAAAGTGGTAGAGTTCTGTAACAGCCCGTTACGTACCGGTATTGTTAACATTGATTATGATATTAACCGCAGTTACAATCACAGTAATTGGGTTAATTAAATTACGGGCAACTTTTTTCTTTTATCATACTTCTTTTCGTAACTATAACCTTTTCTGTAATTAATTAAAACAACACTATAATTGTAAATGCAAATCGCGGAAGCATTCAGCTTAACAACAACACTAATCTTTCCTTTTTATTCAACTCATTTAAACCCATCAACTTATTTTCATTTCTTACCAAGTTCTAGCCCTTTACATAAGCTACGCGTGGTTTCAAACCACGTACCATATGGAGTTCTACCCAACAAGTTAAACCCCTTTCTTTTAGTCTAGAAAAACTTAAATTTTCAAAAATTGCACTGTGGTAATCGATTACCAGTGGGTGGTAATCGATTACCACCTGTCAAAAATGAGACAGTAGCTAAATTTTCACCTCCTCTGTTCTGGTAATCGATTACCAACCTTGGGTAATCGATTACCTCACATGGTAATCGATTACCAAGCCTCAGTAATCGATTACCAGTGAAGACAGTAGCCAAATTTCATCCCCTGTTGCATGGTAATCGATTACCATGCTTGGGTAATCGATTACTATGCAACAAAAGTGACAGATTACAGCATTTTAAGCCCAAGAAGGGTTGTGTAATCCATCCCTAACACCTTAGTACTCCATACAACACTTAAACATACTCTAATGTAGGCACTAGGCCCTTCAAACATGCATTTTCATTCAATTATGCATCATTTACAAAGTCTTTAATATAATGGCCATTTTACATCAAACATGGACCATTTTACAACATATTTGCCAAGGCTTCAATTACAATGAATGTGGCAATGGACAAGTCCCATGCTCACTCAAATATACAATAGATTCTAAAGTCATACATATACATCAAATTTAAAAGACTTAACAAGTAGTCATGAGCATACAAGGCATGGCATTTTCAACATGCACAAGTTCATGATCTAAGTCTAAAGCATAAAACATATGCAAGATGTGTCCCAATCCAATGCTCATCACATGGTGCCTCCAATATGCACCTCATGCTCCACTCTTCCAGGCTCAACCTGACCTGAAATGATGCCCCACAACACGGGGTGAGATATATAAATATATCTCAGTAAACCAAGGGCCCTGGAGGCTTCTCCACCCCATGGCTCACTCAATGTGCAAATATAACATCATATAACATGCATGCAATACAATATCACCAACCAACTGGAGACAACCCGAGAACATCCACGCATGGATTTATGTTCAAGGACTCCATCATATAACTCCCGAGACAATCCTAGAGCTTCTCCCATGGTTGAGAAAACTCCATGGCCAACCCAACCGGAACTCCTCAAGAGACCTATCCGGCGGATGTCCCCCGTTTGGCTCATCCTGGTGTCGCTCCCATGAGTCGACCCCATGGCATACCCAACTGGCACTTCGCCATCGAAATGATCCAGCGGATGTCCAAACCCAACACACGTCAACTGGCCAGTGACCAAACAATTTTTCATACAATCCAAGCAATATGCATACAAGCACATAACCACACAATGCCATAAACACATAATCCAACCACAACCATCCACTAGGTGTGGTGGAGCACACAAGGGCTAAACCCCAGTTCCAAAGGTTACCTCAACACCGAGCCAATGCTCCAAACGTAAGCTCCAAGCTTACCCGCTTCCAAAGCGTCCCAAAAGAGGCAACCTAGATAATCCACAACATGATTATCAAACCATTTCCAACTCAATCATTTAATTTCAGGTAATCATTCATTTTACTTCAATCTCTTTTATAGATCAAATTACCAAATACATCATGAATCACACATTCTTTCTTCTCATTCCACTATATCACACTATACCATCATCCAATTAAACATCATTTTATATCATACAATCTCAACTACACAACTTTTACATCATTTTTCCTCCAAACCCCTCTATGGTTCGAATTCCTCAAAGGTTGATTCTACAAGGTTTTCAATTCCATTTTAACACACACACTAATCATATAATCACATTATCAACCTATACCAATGGTCCATCATTCAATTATTCAATTACACCACATAACAATTTTCATGAAATTTCCACAAATTTTCCTAAGTTAAAAACCCAACTTTTTCACCAAAATTTATCATAGCATTTCTAGCTTACAAGCATCATTCTAAGGCATTTTCATCTAATAGCATTTTTCCATTTGAGCTCTCTATCATCACACATCTAAGATTAAAGATTCAAAGCATAATTTCTAGATCTACAAAATCAACCACAAAGATACCACAAATATACTCACCATCAAGTGTATGAACACCACCAAGGCTCCATCAATCCAAAGGAGATCCAAAAACTCCCAAAACTCCAAGAACATCAAAGGGGTCGGATCTGTCCCCGCCCAAAATGCAGCAATGGAGGTGGTTTCATGGCTTAAGAGTACCACCAATGGCTTTAGAAGGTTGTTTACAATAGATTTCAACACCAAAATCAAAGGATTTGGTGGAGAAATGAAGAAATGGCTCAAGGGAGAAGAAATGGGTTCTTTTCTTCAATGGAGGGAGGAAGGCACGGGAGGAAGAAGAAAAAAAGGAAGAAGAAAAGGAGGAGGGAGGCGTGGGGTCAAGTGGATTTTGGCCCCGCGGGTCCCACACGCGATCTAACTTTCATCCCGATAAAAATTCTGATCATAAATTCCTAATCTACATATTTTTCCAGTCCATAACATATTTTTATTTCCTCAAAATATTGATAAAAATTTCACACTTATCGGTACACTCGTACCGCAGTATCTTTCACTTAAAAGTCACTATTCATCACTTTTTCACAATTTTGCCTATTCACTCAATTTTCCGTCCTGATTCCATTTCCAGCATTATTTTTGTCATATTAAATCTCTAACTCCATTTTTCATGCCTCGATTTACGTTTTTGGCAAATTACCATTTTGCCCTTTTTGCCCATTTGGCCATAATTCTCTGATTTTCACTAATCCATCAATTCTAACTCATATTCTATCAAATAAATTCACATTTAATTTTCCGAGGTGTTATATTCACCCCACCTTTTAGGAATTTTGTCCGCAAAATCAACTATACACATATGCTAACTCGGGATACAGCCGGAGAATCTCAGTCTCCCGTCCCCAAGCAGCTTCATCAGTGTGCGGACACCAAAATAATTACTTACATTTCCATCTTTTGGCTTTTCAGCCACATTTCACAATAGTCTTGCCTTTCAAAGGCCCAATGGGAGACCTCAAGTCCTTTCCAATTCCAATCTCAACCGGTGACACCACATGTGAACAACCGGAGCGCACCACACAGTTGTGCACTTTCTCTGCTTTACCAAGCCAATTTCTTTCAGTTTCTTTTCAATTTCTTTTCACAAGTCCGGCTACCTAGCACATATAGCCCATAATTTCTCTTGGCAGGTTTTCCCACCTAATTAACACATCAACAACTATGCCTATAGGATCATACCACATTCTGTTCAATCTATGCCACCCCGGCAACTATTACTTACTGACACTTACAGTCACAATTATCTTTCTTTGCTTTTTGATTTCTACGAATTATTAACTCTCATCATCAATCTTTCCACATTTCGTATTCCACGTTAAACACTATTATGCAATCTCACAACCCCTCAGTGCAATTCACCGAGTAATCATCTAGTTCACACTCACTATACTTTTATTTTCTGAGGGATAAATCCTCATTTTGGCACTTAGCCACAATTCGTATATACACATTTTTCTTTTCTCATGTTTTCAACCTACGACGTACAATTTCATCTCAGTATTTTATCTTTAACAAGCACCATCCCTGTGCTCAACTTTCGAATCCAACCCTACAGGTTTACCAACTTTCGCCAAAACACCACGGCGGGTCACTTCCTCAATACATTTAACTGTTACTCAATGGACCACACATTACAATTCATACCTTACATCGGTTATTTCAAAGCTTTCAATCACTAATCCACTCATGAATTCATACACTAGATCCTACTTAC
Source organism: Gastrolobium villosum (assembly GCA_032173675.1). NCBI lineage: Eukaryota > Viridiplantae > Streptophyta > Magnoliopsida > Fabales > Fabaceae > Gastrolobium > Gastrolobium villosum. Next base: position 14,500 of record JAVKPL010006038.1, on the reverse strand, counting down.
AATTTCAACTAATCATCTCCAAACTTGACACATAGGTTCATCATTGATTTCTCACATTTAAGGCAATATGCCTAAGGTTTCAACTAACAATTTCCTTTAATTACCGTTCCACACTCATGTTATCAATTCCACCTGTATTTCATTCTATACGCCTCACCTTCATTATCATTTCATTCAATTAGTATGTATCATTCCAAGGTCACATATCATCTTTCTCTCACACCTGTCCCATCATATAGGGATTTTCAAAACCTAGTTATCATGCCACAAAGACTAAATCCATCACTATCATTATTTTCATCATCTCATATCGACGGTTACACAAGTCTCTCGGACTATCAAGAGTACCACCAGCACACTCAATCATATATCTTGGTATCTAACCAAGATCCACATCAACATTGTGTATTTTCAAAACCTCTCTCACTATAATCTGCATCTATACAACTCCATCAGTAACTCTACCACCATGGTAAAGATATCAACCTTTTGTTTCAACAAATTCCATCCTATTTACCAGCTAATACCACATTTTCTTTCTTGACTATATCACCATTCTATCGCTTATCAAAATCCTTGACCACTCAGGCCGCCAACTTAGCTTAACATCTCACCATCACAAGCCTTCCCAGAAGACTTTGACTCAATCCATCCGTACTAATCAATCTTCCATTCCCTTCACATAGGGTGACAATCCAATAATTCATTTCACAATTTCCGTAAAGTCATAATTCCATACTACCACACTTGGTATACACTCATGCACATTTCTGAATGCTCAATTCCATAATTCAAACTACCATCTCATGGCACCTCACACATATCATCATATTAGGCATATTACTGTTCACTTAAGTCATCCAAAATTCACCTCTTGCGTTCCTCATAAGATACAATCCTCTAATGCAATGGGTAAGAACATCCTTAGGTTTAACCCCTCGAGCTCTTGCTGTCCTAAGGGCCCCAGGTGCAATGCCCCACCGATCAGAGAATCTGTCCTTATAATTCACGCAAGAAGAGGTAACATGCCAACGGCTGTACTAACAGTCCCACTATCACAAGGTTCTACCTCACACTATCTTACTTGTACAAGATAATAATAATCTCTGGGAACATAATCCATACGGAGATAGCCACACAAAGATAACACATTCACATCAAATTCATATATAACGGCAAACAGAGTCTTATATAGGTACCTAATAGTATACTAATTATATCTTACTTTTGCACTATTCACTATAACCTTCCAATATGGTTCTTTTCTCAACAGTCTACTCATTTCACTTGACTAGTCATTAGTCTTAGTCCATAGCATAATCATCTTCACATAATTCCAACATATTTCTCATACTTTGGCACAAAATTTTAAATTCATAACAGTACCCATGTTCGGTACAGTCCTTATCCATTGTCCATCAGGACTCATAGCAACTATGCTCCAACTGTAGAAGATCCACTTCAGTAAAATAACTTCACTTTTCTCTCAACCTTTCACTATGACACCCAGGGTGCCATCATTTAACAGTCCATGCATTCTGCGCATCGGGACCACCAGATAAATTCTAACTTCGAGCAGCGCTCGCCTGGGACTTCCAAGAGCAACACCTCTTAGGATTCAATCCACAAGGGGAAACCCAGGACAACATTAATTGTCATATTATTTACAACAAGTGTGCCATGGTATAACTTGCACACCGGGACTCCATCATGAATCCCATACCACATTGAGCATCCAATGACACTCCAAAGAGACAATCTCTTCACATTTCCCATCATAGGGAATTTCCATTGCATAATTTTTCTTTTACCAAAGAGTTTACTAACTCAAAACGACACAAATATACATTTAGGCATCCCGGCCTTTGTAACAGCCCGTTGTACACCGGTATTGTTAACATTGATTATGATATTAAGCGCAGTTACAATCACAGTGATTAGGTTAATTAAATTACGGGCAAATTTTTCTTTTAACATATTCCTTTCTTTTACATCAATACATTTTCCGTAATCAATTAAAACCACACTATAATTGTAAATGCAATTTGCGGAATCATACATCTTTACTAACATCATAAATCCTTCTTTTTATTCAATTCATTTAAACTCACCATCTTACCCTCTCATTTTACCAAGTTATAGTCCTTTACGTTATCTACGCGTGGTTTCAAACCACGTGTCATTTGGAGTTCTACCCATCAAGTTAAGCCCCTTTCTTTTAGTCTAGAAAAACCTGAATTTTCGAAAATTACACTGTGGTAATCGATTACCACCCAGTGGTAATCGATTACCACCTGTCAAAAATGAGGCAGTAGCCAAAATTCTTCATCCTCTGTTCTGGTAATCGATTACCAACTTTGGGTAATCGATTACCTCACATGGTAATCGATTACCAAAGGCCAGTAATCGATTACCAGTGCAGACAGTAGCCAATTTTTCGTCCCCTGTTGCATGGTAATCGATTACCATGCTTGGGTAATCGATTACTATGCATCGAAATGACAGATTACAGCAGTTTTGAGCCCCAAAAAGGGTGTGTAATCCATCCCTAACCCCTTGGTACTCCACATAACACATAATCATGTCCTAATGTTGGCTCTAGGCCCTTCCATCATGCAATTTCCTTAAGTTAAACATCATTTACAACATTCTCAAAATAATGGCCATTTACATGCAAATATGGACCATTTTACAACATTACACATCAAGACTTCACGGCTATGAATGTGGCAATGGACAAGTCCCATGCTCACTCAAAATATACAGTTATCCATGCCATGAATAATGAAACATAAACAAGACTTAGCATATGACCATGAACACTAACAAAAGCATGGAAATGACATCATGCAATATGTTCATGACCTAAGTCTCAAAATACTAATGGTATGCTATGTGCACTCCATAAACTCCTCCAAAAGGTCATGCAATCCAATGCACCGCATGCCAATCCAACGTCCACTATACGGGCTTCTTGCCCGAAGCTCCTCCCGGCTCATAGTGACCTGAAATGTGGTCCCCCAAACACGGGGTGAGATATACGGATATATCTCAGTAAACCAATGGAGCTAGAGGCTCTCTCCACTCCATGGCTCACTAAAATGTATCAAAATGACATAATATGCAATGCAAGTAAAACAATATCACCATCCACCTGGAGACACCCAAGAACATCCACTCATGGATTTATGTTCAAGGACTCCATCATATAACTCCCGAGACAGTCCTGGCGCCTCTCCCATGGTTGAGAAGACTCCATGGCAATACCCAACCGGAACTCCTCATGAGCCCTATCCGGCGGACGTCCCACGTTTGGATCATCCTGGCGCCGCTCCCAGAGTCGACTCCACGGCAATACCCGACTGGCATTCTCACAAGGATGAATCCAGCGGATGTCCAAACTCCACTCGTCAACTGGCCAGTGACCACACAATTTTCACACAATACAAGCAATATGCATACAAGCACACAAACACATCATGTCATAACCACATCATCCAACCACAACCTTCCTCTAGGTGTGGTGGAGCTCACTAGGGATTAAACCCAAGTTCCAAGAGTTTACCTTAACACGAGCAACACCGTTCCAAACGTATGCTCCCAATCAACTTTTCACAATTCCAACCGCGTGAGGCACCCTACAACAATCATCAAATCCAAATTACACCAAAACTCATTTTTCATGAAAATTCCTCAAAATCCTCTAAGTTAAAAACCTATATTTTTCACCAAAAATTAACATAGCATTTCTAGCTTACAAACATGATTCTAAGGCCTTTTCATCTAATAGCATTTTTGCATTTGGGCTCTCTATCATCACACATCTAAAATCAAAGCTTTGAACACAAATTCATAGATCTAAGAAATCAACCATCAAAAGACTACAAATATACTTACAATGTGTTGTATGATCACCACCAAGGCTTCATTAAACCATTTGAAGATCAAAACTCCAAGAAATCCCCAAAAACACTAATGGGTCGAATCTGAGTTGCTCAAAAACGCAGCCAAAGAGGTGGATTCAAGGCTTCTAAGTGCTACCAATGGCTTTGGAAGGTTGTTTACGATAGATTTCAACACCAAAATCAAGCGATTCGGTGGAGAAACGAAGAAATGGGAAGAAATGGAAGAAATGGTGAAAATGGTGTTCTTGGCTCCTTTTGGCAGGGGCTGTGCGCGAGGGTGAGAAGGAAAAGAGGAGGAAAGAAGAAGAAAAAGAGGGTGGGGCCAAGTGACTTCGGTCACACGGGTCCCACACGCGATCTAACTTTAACTCCGATAAAAATTCCGATCACAAATCCTTAATCTAAATATTTTTCCAGTCCATGGCATATTTTTATTTCTCCAAAATAATGATAAAAATTTCACACCTATCGGTACACTCACACCACAGTATTTTAACACTAAAAATCACTATTCATCAATTTTTCCCAAATTTGCCTATTCACTCAATTTTTTGCCCTGATTCCATTTTCAGCATTACTTTTGTCACTTGAAATCTCTAACTCAATATTTAAGCCTCATAACACACGGTTGGCAAATTACCATTTTGCCCTTTTTGGCCATAATCCTTGGATTTTCACTAATCCATCAACTTTCATTTTACCATATAATATTAAAATACACATTTAAATATTTGAGGTGTTATATTCACCCCACCTTTTTGAAATTTTGTCCGCAAAATTAAATCATACCTGCTCGCTAACTCAGGATACGGCCGGAGAATCTCGTCCTCCCGCTCCCAAGTAGCCTCCTCAGGTGTGCGGCCTTCCCACTGAATCTTCAGCATGGGAATCACTTTACTTCTCAATCGCTTTTCACTGCGATCCAAAACTGCAATAGGACCAATGGGAGTCTTCAAGTTCTCCCTGATTTCAATGTTATCCGGCATCACCACATGTGATTCATCCGGAACGTAACGTCGCAACTGCGACACATGAAAAACATCATGTAAATTAGACAACTGCGGGGGTAAGGCAAGCTGATAGGCCACCAATCCTACTCTTTTCATAATCTGATATGGCCCAATGAACCGTGGACTCAGCTTCCTCACACCCAACGCACGGCCAACACCTGTGACCGGCGACAAACGTACAAATAAATGGTCATCTTCCTCAAATTCCAGCGGTCTATGCTTATTGTCATAGTAGCTTTTCTGCCGATTCTGTGCCTGTTTCAATTTTTCTCTAATCATTTCAATTTGCACTGTTGTTTCCTGCACAAAATCCGGACCAAATCTTTCCTTATCGCCTACCTCAGTCCAACAAGTGGGCGTACGACACCTCCTACCATACAAAACCTCATATGGTGCCATACCCAGACTGGAATGAAAACTGTTATTATAAGAAAATTCCACCAGTGGTAAGTACTTATCCCAAGCATTACCCTGTTCCAGTGTGCAAGCTCTCAGCATATCCTCAAGTGTCTGTATGGTCCTCTCAGTCTGACCATCAGTCTGCGGGTGATAAGCAGTGCTCAGTCTAAGCTGAGTGCCAAAAGCCTGCTGCAAGGCTCCCCAAAATCGTGAAGTAAACTTCGGGTCCCGATCGCTCACAATGCTAATAGGTATCCCATGGAGCCTAACAATCTCCTTTACATACAATGTAGCCAACTTCTCTGTGGTGTAATCCACTCGCACCGGTAGAAAATGTGCAGACTTCGTGAGTCGGTCCACAATAACCCAAATCGAATCATAACCAGCTTGAGTTCTCGGCAATCCAACAACGAAATCCATTGAAATACTCTCCCATTTCCATTCAGGTATATCCAGCGGCTGAAGTAATCCAGCAGGTTTCTGATGCTCTATTTTCACTTTCTGGCACACCAAGCACTTAGATACGTACTCGGCAACATCCCTCTTCATCCCAGGCCACCAGAACTTAACTTTCAAATCTTGGTACGTTTTTGTGGCACCTGGGTGGATAGCATATTGACCCTTATGGGCCTCAGTCATAACTTCCTCAGCAAGTTCCTTGGGCACCACAATCCTGCCCTGATATAATAATAGTCCATGTTCATTAACAGATATGCCACTCTGGCCTTTCAAATACTTTATACTTTTATTGCGAATCTGAGTCTCTTTAATCTTCTCGTGCAGCTCGTTCTCAATCCGAATTAACTCCATATCACACATTCTTCCCGTAAAGAAATCCGTTATTTTCATGTCACGAAATTGCTCAATCACTTCATTATCCCACATCATCATATGAGATAAATTGACAGACTTCCTACTCAATGCATCTGCCACAACATTAGCCTTTCCTGGGTGGTATTTCAGCTCAAAGTCATAATCTTTTAAAAATTCAACCCATCTACGCTGTCTCATATTCAGCTCCTTCTGATCAAACAAATATTTCAAGCTTTTATGGTCGCTGAACACAGCAAATTTCATCCCATACAGAAAGTGCCTCCAAATTTTCAAGGCAAAAACAATAGCAGCAAGTTCCAAGTCGTGCGTCGGATAATTTTCTTCGTGTGGCCTTAACTGCCTAGACGCATATGCAATCACTTTTCCTTCCTGCATCAGCACGCTCCCCAAACCTTTCTTAGAAGCATCACAATATAATACAAACTCACCCTCCGGATCAGGTAGAGTCAACACCGGAGCAGTGGTCAATTTCTCTTTCAGTAGCAGAAAACAGTCCTCACATTCCTGGGTCCACACAAAAGGAGCATCCTTTCGTGTCAATCGAGTCAACGGTAGAACCATTGCAGAAAATCCCTGTATAAATCGGCGATAGTAGCCAGCAAGCCCCAGAAAACTTCTAATCTCAGTCACAGTCTTAGGTCTTTCCCAGTCACTCACCGCTTCAATCTTGCTTGGATCCACTGCAACACCGCTTGCAGAAATAACGTGACCCAAAAATTGCACCTCAGACAACCAGAATTCACACTTAGACGGTTTAGCATACAGTTTCTTGTCTTTCAACACCTGCAACACAGTCCTCAAATGGTCCATGTGCTCCTCTTTACTCTTAGAATAGATCAAAATGTCATCAATGAACACAATTACAAACTGGTCCAAATACGGTTTGAAAATGCGGTTCATATAGTCCATGAACACCGCCGGGGCATTAGTAAGCCCGAAAGGAATCACTTGATATTCAAAATGTCCATATCTGGATCGGAAAGCTGTTTTAGGTACATCCTCCGGTTTAATCCGAATCTGGTGATATCCGGACCGGAGATCAATCTTTGAAAATACACAGGCACCCCTCAACTGATCTAATAAGTCATCAATACGCGGTAATGGGTACCGGTTCTTAATAGTCACTTTATTCAACTGTCGGTAGTCAGTGCACAATCTCATGCTACCATCCTTTTTCTTCACAAATATCACCGGTGCTCCCCACGGAGACACACTCGGCCTAATGAAATTCTTCGCAGATAATTCTTCAATGTGTTTCTTCAATTCGGCCAACTCAAGTGGCGACATCCGGTATGGAGCCAAAGAGATCGGCCCCACACCAGGCAATAAGTCAATCGAGAATTCAATCTCTCTCTCAGGCGGGAATTCCGGTATCTCATCCGGAAATACATCCTCAAACTCATTAACAACTGGAATAGCAGAAGTCTCTTCCTTTTTGTCACCCACCAATCCGCCCAACAAGACATAACCCAAATCTCCAGCCTTCAAGGCTTTCACAGTTTGACTGACAGACAAATATAAAGACGGACAAACAGACGGCCTCTCGTGAGATAACAACAACCTCTTTCCGCAGCAATCAATCATTGCGCAGTTCCGAGACAACCAATCCATCCCCAAAATCAAATTGACAGAGGCCAGGGGTAAGATAATTAAATCAATGGTGTAACCCCTGCCTAAATAAGTGAACTTCACATCTTCACAGATCCAAGACGATTCACTAACCTCTCCTGTAGCAGTAGTAATACGCATCGGAGGAACCATCCGTGTTACCTTTAAGTCCAGCGCCTTAGCCACATAGTCCGCCACAAATGAATGTGTTGCTCCCGAATCAAACAACACAGATAAATCAACATTAGAGAGAAAAATTATACCTTTAACCAAATTCGGAGCCTTTTCAGTACGTTGCGCATTAGTAGTATAAACTCGTCCCACAGTAGGAACAACAGCAATAGGAGCAGCAGTAGTAGTAGTAGCTGGCGGCAAGGCCTGCAGATTCACAGCCTGCCCCGAAGAAGATGTACAATTTCTAGCAAAGTGGCCACTCTGACCACATCTAAAACAGTTCGACGTACCAGCACCACATACACCTCTGTGGTATTTCCCACACTTCCCACATTGTGGGGTAAAATATTTGTTCGAAGCACCACCACCACCAGTATTTCCACCCCTCTTGAACTGACCAGGAGGCTGCCTTACATGCAACCCCCTACCCCTGTTATTATTATTAAAACCTCCTCTGTTAGTATTACCAGAAGGACCAGGTGTCCTCTTAACATCTTGCTCTTTTGCTGAATCAGATTTCGGATACCTCCCATAAACAGTCTCGACCCTCTTACATTGGGTTACCAAATCAGCAAAGTTTCTTACCGCAGTATTAGACATCCTCTTAGCAATCTTCTCACTCAGCCCTCTTTGGAATTTAGCTGACAAGAACTCAGGAGTAGGTAGAGTACCTCCATAATTAGCAAACTTGACAAGTTCATTAAATTTCGCCACATAGGCATCCACAGTCATAACTCCCTGTACCAGATTATCAAATTCACCTTGCTTTGCCTCCCGAACATCGCGGGGAAAATATTCTTCATGAAATAATCCTTCAAACATAGTCCAAGTAAGGACCTCACCCTGAATAACAAACGGGCGAGACACATTGTCCCACCACTCTTGGGCATCACCCTCCAGCATATATACCGAATACAATAACTTTTGTGGATCTTGGCATCTCATAACTTGAAAAATCTTGTCCATACCCCTCAACCAAGCAGTAACCTCCTTTGGGTCCCTTGACCCCAGAAATGCGGGTGGCTTATGTTTCCTAAAAGATATGAGCCTACGCTCATCGTCAGCATTATCAAGCACCTGCCCAGCAGCCCCAGTAGATTGGGCAACAGATGACGGATCAGGAACATAACTAGGATCCGTAGTAGTATGATGACTAGCCTCACCAGTGTGGTGACTAGCCCCACTCTCCCCCTGTTGAGGAGTAACAGATGGCGTCGGTGTAGGAGTCACCGTAGCCGTATGTGGAGGTGTATTATCCCTCCTAGGACGACCTCTATCCGCCCTCATCTCAGCCATAAAGGCCTGCATCATATCCTGATTAGCTTTCATCAGGTTCTCAGTCATATTTCTATTTGCAGCCATTTCCGCCTGCAGAGCATTCAGTGCTGCAGTGACCGGATCCGGTGGCAAAGGACCTGCACCACGTGCCCCACGGCGACCTCGTGCCCTACTCATGATATCTGTACATGTAACACAAAGGAATGAGTTGATCAGACCCACACTGAGGAATCACATATACATTAATCATAAATAGTTCACAGATAGCTATGACACACAAGATACAACATACACAAACAATCAGAGTTCCCTAAACAAAACTGCTCTGATACCATAAAATGTAACAGCCCGTTGTACACCGGTATTGTTAACATTGATTATGATATTAAGCGCAGTTACAATCACAGTGATTAGGTTAATTAAATTACGGGCAAATTTTTCTTTTAACATATTCCTTTCTTTTACATCAATACATTTTCCGTAATCAATTAAAACCACACTATAATTGTAAATGCAATTTGCGGAATCATACATCTTTACTAACATCATAAATCCTTCTTTTTATTCAATTCATTTAAACTCACCATCTTACCCTCTCATTTTACCAAGTTATAGTCCTTTACGTTATCTACGCGTGGTTTCAAACCACGTGTCATTTGGAGTTCTACCCATCAAGTTAAGCCCCTTTCTTTTAGTCTAGAAAAACCTGAATTTTCGAAAATTACACTGTGGTAATCGATTACCAGTGGGTGGTAATCGATTACCACCTGTCAAAAATGAGGCAGTAGCCAAAATTCTTCATCCTCTGTTCTGGTAATCGATTACCATCTTTGGGTAATCGATTACCTCACATGGTAATCGATTACCAAAGGCCAGTAATCGATTACCAGTGCAGACAGTAGCCAATTTTTCGTCCCCTGTTGCATGGTAATCGATTACCATGCTTGGGTAATCGATTACTATGCAGCGAAATGACAGATTACAGCAGTTTTGAGCCCCAAAAAGGGTGTGTAATCCATCCCTAACCCCTTGGTACTCCACATAACACATAATCATGTCCTAATGTTGGCTCTAGGCCCTTCCATCATGCAATTTCCTTAAGTTAAACATCATTTACAACATTCTCAAAATAATGGCCATTTACATGCAAATATGGACCATTTTACAACATTACACATCAAGACTTCACGGCTATGAATGTGGCAATGGACAAGTCCCATGCTCACTCAAAATATACAGTTATCCATGCCACGAATAATGAAACATAAACAAGACTTAGCATATGACCATGAACACTAACAAAAGCATGGAAATGACATCATGCAATATGTTCATGACCTAAGTCTCAAAATACTAATGGTATGCTATGTGCACTCCATAAACTCCTCCAAAAGGTCATGCAATCCAATGCACCGCATGCCAATCCAACGTCCACTATACGAGCTTCTTGCCCGAAGCTCCTCCCGGCTCATAGTGACCTGAAATGTGGTCCCCCAAACACGGGGTGAGATATACGGATATATCTCAGTAAACCAATGGAGCTAGAGGCTCTCTCCACTCCATGGCTCACTAAAATGTATCAAAATGACATAATATGCTATGCAAGTAAAACAATATCACCATCCACCTGGAGACACCCAAGAACATCCACTCATGGATTTATGTTCAAGGACTCCATCATATAACTCCCGAGACAGTCCTGGCGCCTCTCCCATGGTTGAGAAGACTCCATGGCAATACCCAACCGGAACTCCTCATGAGCCCTATCCGGCGGACGTCCCACGTTTGGATCATCCTGGCGCCGCTCCCAGAGTCGACTCCACGGCAATACCCGACTGGCATTCTCACAAGGATGAATCCAGCGGATGTCCAAACTCCACTCTTCAACTGGCCAGTGACCACACAATTTTCACACAATACAAGCAATATGCATACAAGCACACAAACACATCATGTCATAACCACATCATCCAACCACAACCTTCCTCTAGGTGTGGTGGAGCTCACTAGGGATTAAACCCAAGTTCCAAGAGTTTACCTTAACACGAGCAACACCGTTCCAAACGTATGCTCCCAATCAACTTTTCACAATTCCAACCGCGTGAGGCACCCTACAACAATCATCAAATCCAAATTACACCAAAACTCATTTTTCATGAAAATTCCTCAAAATCCTCTAAGTTAAAAACCTATATTTTTCACCAAAAATTAACATAGCATTTCTAGCTTACAAACATGATTCTAAGGCCTTTTCATCTAATAGCATTTTTGCATTTGGGCTCTCTATCATCACACATCTAAAATCAAAGCTTTGAACACAAATTCATAGATCTAAGAAATCAACCATCAAAAGACTACAAATATACTTACAATGTGTTGTATGATCACCACCAAGGCTTCACTAAACCATTTGAAGATCAAAACTCCAAGAAATCCCCAAAAACACTAATGGGTCGAATCTGAGTTGCTCAAAAACGCGGCCAAAGAGGTGGATTCAAGGCTTCTAAGTGCTACCAATGGCTTTGGAAGGTTGTTTACGATAGATTTCAACACCAAAATCAAGCGATTCGGTGGAGAAACGAAGAAATGGGAAGAAATGGAAGAAATGGTGAAAATGGTGTTCTTGGCTCCTTTTGGCAGGGGCTGTGCGCGAGGGTGAGAAGGAAAAGAGGAGGAAAGAAGAAGAAAAAGAGGGTGGGGCCAAGTGACTTCGGTCACACGGGTCCCACACGCGATCTAACTTTAACTCCGATAAAAATTCCGATCACAAATCCTTAATCTAAATATTTTTCCAGTCCATGGCATATTTTTATTTCTCCAAAATAATGATAAAAATTTCACACCTATCGGTACACTCACACCACAGTATTTTAACACTAAAAATCACTATTCATCAATTTTTCCCAAATTTGCCTATTCACTCAATTTTTCGCCCTGATTCCATTTTCAGCATTACTTTTGTCACTTGAAATCTCTAACTCAATATTTAAGCCTCATAACACACGGTTGACAAATTACCATTTTGCCCTTTTTGCCCTTTTTGGCCATAATCCTTGGATTTTCACTAATCCATCAACTTTCATTTTACCATATAATATTAAAATACACATTTAAATATTTGAGGTGTTATAGCCTTCACAATACATATATATATATATACATATATATACTAGCACTTAACCATCACAGGATTACTATCCACATATAATTAGGCCGCAACCTTAACATTTCAATGCCACCCAACATTTTGGAAGCATATTAGTACCGTTACCACACCACACTCAGTTATAATTTCTCACCTCGCATTTGTCAAGTCCAACCATCCTTAACTTATGGACCCCCATACTTTCAATCAAATTCATCAAATGCCACACATGGCAATTTCCTCAACTTCTTATATTTTACTTTTTATACATATGATATCCTCACTTACATCTAACCAGCATTAAATCATCATGGACTAAAGTCCCAATTTCAACATTGAATCTTCACACACATCATTTCCATAATTCTTTTAAGTTGCTCACAATCCTCAATCCAAAGTTGGAAATTTCAATTTATTTCTACCTCCAAGCATTTTAAGTCATCCAAGTGTATGCCCTCATCAAGGGTCTTGTAACCTTATAACTTTACCCTAAGGTATCCAATATTCCATTTAAACACTCATATTAAATTTTTCGCGAATTCATTGGGGTTCCAATCCCCCACCATATCAAGGTTATAGCACTAATTCCACATATACTCAATTGTTCTAACTCCCGTACAACACGGGAGGACTTACCAACATCATCATACCAATATCAACTCAATTCAATCATTCTTACTCTCCATAAGACCACATATTCAACTATGGTAGCATTCTACCCAAAATGGTTATACATCTTATACCAATTCATTCTCACTAAGTCCTCAATGACATCAATTTTACTTACTAACATATCCATTCGTGGAGCAGTCAACACTGCTCCCACAACCTCAGCCTAAGGACTGGCATTAGTGCTCCAGGGTTGTCACGAAGGCATCTTATACTACCTACACATTGAACACGAAGAAATGGGTTGATCAGGCCCAAATTAAGGAATCACATGTGTAGCAGTCAATAAGAGTCTACGTACAACTATACAGCACTCACCTCAATTACACAATCATCAGAGTTCCCTAAAGAAACTGCTCTGATACCATAAAATGTAACAGCCCGTTACGTACCGGTATTGTTAACATTGATTATGATATTAAGCGCAGTTACAATCACAGTAATTGGGTTAATTAAATTACGGGCAACTTTTTTCTTTTATCATACTTCTTTTCGTAACTATAACCTTTTCCGTAATTAATTAAAACAACACTATAATTGTAAATGCAAATCGCGGAAGCATTCAGCTTAACAACAACACTAATCTTTCCTTTTTATTCAACTCATTTAAACCCATCAACTTATTTTCATTTCTTACCAAGTTCTAGCCCTTTACATAAGCTACGCATGGTTTCAAACCACGTACCATATGGAGTTCTACCCAACAAGTTAAACCCCTTTCTTTTAGTCTAGAAAAACTTAAATTTTCAAAAATTGCACTGTGGTAATCGATTACCAGTGGGTGGTAATCGATTACCACCTGTCAAAAATGAGACAGTAGCTAAATTTTCACCTCCTCTGTTCTGGTAATCGATTACCAACCTTGGGTAATCGATTACCTCACATGGTAATCGATTACCAAGCCTCGGTAATCGATTACCAGTGAAGACAGTAGCCAAATTTCGTCCCCTGTTGCATGGTAATCGATTACCATGCTTGGGTAATCGATTACTATGCAGCAAAAGTGACAGATTACAGCATTTTAAGCCCAAGAAGGGTTGTGTAATCCATCCCTAACACCTTAGTACTCCATACAACACTTAAACATACTCTAATGTAGGCACTAGGCCCTTCAAACATGCATTTTCATTCAATTATGCATCATTTACAAAGTCTTTAATATAATGGCCATTTTACATCAAATATGGACCATTTTACAACATATTTGCCAAGGCTTCAATTACAATGAATGTGGCAATGGACAAGTCCCATGCTCACTCAAATATACAATAGATTCTAAAGTCATACATATACATCAAATTTAAAAGACTTAACAAGTAGTCATGAGCATACAAGGCATGGCATTTTCAACATGCACAAGTTCATGATCTAAGTCTAAAGCATAAAACATATGCAAGATGTGTCCCAATCCAATGCTCATCACATGGTGCCTCCAATATGCACCTCATGCTCCACTCTTCCAGGCTCAACCTGACCTG
>JAVKPL010006037.1:0-25310 GCA_032173675.1 Gastrolobium villosum | reverse complement strand
CATGCTTTAACAGCTTGAGCACATAGACAGAAAAGGAGACGGACCCACCGAGGGTCTCTGTGTGGAAGCATCAAACCTTTTCCTCAACAACGAACGATCTATTCCCGTGCCTTCGGAGATAGCCAATCCATACCCAATATCAAATTAACAGAGGCCAGGTGCAAGATAATTAAATCAATAGTGTAACCCCTGCCTTCAAAGGTAAATCCAACTTCTTTACAGACAAAGGAGGAATCACTAACCTCTCCCGTAGCAGTTGTAATACGCATAGGGGGAAGATCCGTGACACTTTCAATCCGAATCCTTTTGCAACGTACTCAGCCACAAATCAATGTGTCGCCCCAAAATCAAATAACACAGACAAATCAATATTTGAGATAAAAATTATACCTTTAACCAAATTGGGCGCCTTAGCAATTTGCTGAACATTTGTAGTGTAGACACGCCCAACCGTAGGAGCAGATGGCAAGGCCTGTAGATTCGTAGCCTGCCCAGTATTACTGTTACAATTGTTGGCATAATGCCCAACCTTACCACATTTGAAACAAGCATTCGGGCTCACAGTACACGTCCCTTGATGAAACCTTTTACATTTATCACAGTGAGGGTTTGAACCCCTATCATTGAAACCACTTCTTTGACCACCACCTCTTTTAAACTGACCTGGAGGCTGCCTTACCTGCAACCCCCTTCCCCTGTTATTGTTCTGATAGTAGCCACCCCTGTTATTATTATTACCAGAAGGACCAGATGTCCTTGGAGGACCAGACTTTGGATAACGGTTGTAAACACTTT
The DNA here is from genome assembly GCA_032173675.1 of Gastrolobium villosum. Lineage (NCBI taxonomy): Eukaryota > Viridiplantae > Streptophyta > Magnoliopsida > Fabales > Fabaceae > Gastrolobium > Gastrolobium villosum. The sequence goes on along the minus strand of JAVKPL010006037.1, from coordinate 24,515 downwards.
CAACCCGTTTGCACTGGGTCACCAGATCTGCAAAATTTCTCACAGCAGTATTTGACATCCTCTTTGAAATTTTCTCATTAAGACCTCTCTGAAACTTGGCAGCTAAAAACTCTGTAGTCGGCATTACACCCCCATAATTAGCAAATTTGACTAACTCATTGAATTTCGACACATAGGCCTCCACCGTCATGGTACCCTGTACCAATTTCTCAAATTCACCCTGTTTGACCTCTCTAACATCACTGGGAAAGTATTCCTCATGAAACAGCCGCTCAAATAAAGCCCAGGTAATTTCTTCACCCTGAATAATAAATGGCTGAGATGTAGTATACCACCACTCGTGTGCATCTCCCTCGAGCATATAAACAGAATATAGTGAGAATAAACTTTTTCCGATTATTACGCGAACAGTAAAAGTATAAAAAGCGTAATAATAAAAAGCTGTGACCGTAACTGAAACACTAGCGGAAGACTTTCTTAACTATTTATACACTTTATTTTATTACCTACAAGATACTAAGGGGTTCCCATAAACCCACTTAGCCAATTCCTCACTTTTACGTTTTTACCACTTAACTGGACTTGCTAATTGTTTTTCTACGAACACAAAATAAAAATCCGAACTTAAACTCCAGGTTATCTTTTTTCCTTATTCAATTACCTTTCTAACAAGCTACCACACACTCGATTCCGAGCTCGTGGGCTCCGGTTATCGCCGTTTGAAGTTGGACAAACAACATTGCCTACCAACTCCGAAACAGTCTAAAAACGTCCAAACTTCACGGAATAAACTGCACCTAACCACAAGGACACTGCCTCTCAAAATTTTACACCATAAACTAGACACCTCAAACTTCGATTTGATATATCGTACGCTTGATTTGACCAAGTAACGAAGCGGGAATTAATTTCCCAACACAGACCCGAATCTGCCCACTGGTGCTGGCCAGAAACAGGGCAGTGCGTGACAACAGCCCCCATGGGCTGCGCACACCACCAATGAACCTAGGCTTTTGACACAACGTAGGGGACATCTTAAGCTTCAAAATGGCGTATGGCACGTCCCAATCGGACCACTATGGAGAGAGATACGCTCCTCCAAAGTTCACCCAAAAACTGCCAATTCTACAGAAAATTCGCCAGAGTTTCCTTTGTATTTCCAAGAATCCCCAAATTTTCATAACCTGTTTAACACTACTATTACACCTGAAATCCAGCAAAATCCAATGGGTGGCACACACAAGGTCCAACAACGCCTTGGGGCACTTACAACCCAATCCAATAAACACTTAAAACATAAACATTTTCATGCATAAACCATAATGCAAGTAATCATAAACCTACAATGGGCCTAAAGCCCTTCCATCACATTACATACATCCATGGTACATTTACAATACTGGATTACATTTACATTTCCAACTTTAACTTTAAACTACAAATATTTCATATTACAACATCACTTGCCAAATACATACATAACTAAAATGACATGAAACTAAACTTAGCCAAAATAACATGAACATAATGCTAATGGACTCCTCCTACATACATATACATGTTCATGCTCTAAGTCTAGCCTGGGCCAAATGGCCACCCAAAAGGTACACTATACACCACCGCTCCACTCGTCATCACGCGGGCTTCTTGCCCGCTGCTCCGTGTCCACTGGTACATCCTGAAATAAATGCCCCGAGACGGGGTGAGATATACGGATATATCTCAGTAACCAAGAGGTTCTGGAGAAAACTCCACCCAATGGTTCACTTCGATGTATACAAATAGCATAAAAACAACACCACTGTTATAAAACGGGATAAAGCAAGGGATTTAGAGAAAGGGGGAATATATCAGAACAACTACGACATGCGGGATGGTAGCTACCAATACCACGCCATGTCCTCGGCTATACGCCTATGGGTACTACCCCTGGCGTGTTCATAGAACAACCCACCAAGGTACCCCTTCCAACCATATACACCCGAGACAACCTAGTGTGCTCCTATCCGGATAACACACCACGACCCTGGGTCAACTGGAACTCCCTCTCGGAGACCTATCCAGTGGCAGTCCGGAAACACTTGCCCGAAGGCTAAAAATATCTACTGGCCAGAGATCTGGTACATAAGTACCCACTGTGATAATGCACATGCATGCTCATGCTGTTCTACACTACTCATACACACTTCCTACCGTTGCCATCAACTAGCAAGGTGGAACACAAAAAGGGGAACAAGCCCCAGTACCAAGAGGTTACCTTTCTTTTTTTTCTTTCACAAAGCTCCGCAGACTCCACTTGCAGCTTGCTTAACAGGGAACGCCTACACAGAGGACAATTCCACACACTTAGAACTTTGAATCCACTCATGAATTTCAACGTACATGTGTAAACCACAACACTTACCTCAATCCACTTGATCCAGGACCAAGGGCGATCCACTGTTTCACTGTTCCAAGTCTATGTCCACGTACGGCAACCTGTACAACCATGCACAGCCGTCAGTTTCAGTCACAATACGTCAAAACGCAAAAACGTCAAATTCCCCTACTCTCCCCCTAAGGTTCGGCCATAATAGGGTTATTTAGGGTTTTATTTTTCTAAATTTTCTTTCTCATTTTATTTCACTTACTTAGGTTACCCAAAGGCTAGTTCAATCGCCATTTTACGGTTTTACGACCTTTTCGCAACGTTTTGCGAATTATTACACTTTAGGCACATTTTGCCACTTTCAACACTTATCATTTTTACATTGATTCTTCCACATGCCAATCACCACACAACCCATCTAATGACTTTTCCATCACACAACACAACACCAAAGTGTTCTAAAACATCAATTTGCTCAATTGTACATAAATGGCCTAATCTTGGTTAGTCCAAACCAAGGATTTCCACTCAATTCCTATGGCCCACAACTCACATAATCACTTCCTAACATCATATAATCACACTATAATTCACTATACCACACATTGACACAAAACTCAAAAATTCCATTTCATGCATCAATTTTTTTTCTAAGTTAAAAATCCATTTTTTTCGCTTAAAATTTTCATTGCATTTCTAGCATTAATACATCATTCTAAGACATTATCATCTAAAAGACATTTTCCATTTGAGCTCTCTAACACCACATATCACAAAATCCCTCTTTAGGGGCAATTATCAAAACTCAAAATTTAACCAATGAAATGTTGAAATAACTTACCCAATTGCACGGTATATGGCTCCACCTAAGTATACTCCACCATTGGAGCATTTAAAATCAACATGACCCCACTTTTTTGCATGAAAACCGTGGCCTATATAGTGGTAGATCTCCCTCCACACTCAATTTCAAGACTCAATAATGGTACCAATGGGTTCAGGAGGTGTTTTCCATCAAGATTCAACACAAACTTTGTTGAATTTGGTTGAGAATTGGTTGGCTTGTGAGAAAGAAGAAATTGTGCACAATGGAGGGCCAAGGGGCTGTTGGGGCTGGCTGGAAAAGGAAGACACGGGTGGGAATGAAGATGAATAGGAGATTTTAAGTGTTTTGTTAACTTTAACTGGGTACCGGATCCCACGTGATTTAAAACTCACCCGAATTTCCCTCCGGTCATCACCAAAATTCACAATTTAAAAACCTAATTAGAAATTATAATTTTTCATCTTAACAAAATCCTTTAATTTTACTCTTTCAGATAAAAATTTGGAGCTTTCCGGTTGTTCGGAAAAACACTGCTTTAAGGTACAGCGCGCTCCGTTAACAAACTTCCACAAATTGACTTAAATCCCTCAAATATTATCAGAAATCATATTTCCTATTTCTATGGACTATTTAAAATCAATATTTGAAACCTAGAGCTCAAAATTCCACTGGCACGTTTTACGGTGCAATCTGACTGCGGTATTTTTACCCGCTAAAAACACTATTCACCGATTTTTCTGAAACTTGCCTATCCACTCAATTTTTCGTTCTGAATCCATTTCCAGGCTTACTTTTATCATCTGAAACCTCCTGCTCAATTTTTACCTTCCTAGGGTTGCGTGTTGGCTAATTACCGTTTTGCCCTTTCTTTGTATTTTGGCCATTCTTTGGGATTTTCACTAATCCTTCACTTAATTTCTCACTTAACACTTTAATTACTTATTTTGGAATTGTGAGGTGTTATACCAAACACCCTCATGTGTCCAATGATGCAGTCCGGCTGAGACTGTTTCCTTTTCCTCTTAAAGGAAAGGCTTTGAATTGGTTAGAGAGGCAGCCTGCGAGAAGTATTTCTTCATGGGAAAATTTATCAACCAAGTTCTTTGCTGAGTTCTTCTCAATGGAGAGGTACAATCAAATGGTGAATGATATCACCAATTTCACTCAAGCTGAGGGTGAGACTATGTGTGCAGCATGGAACCAGTTTAAAGATCTAATGAGTAGATGTCCTCATTATCCCATGACCACTAGTAATCAGGTCCGAATCTTCTTCAACGGTTGTAAACCTGAGATTCGGATGGTGCTGAATGGTGCAGCAGGTGGAAGTATAAATCCTTAAGAGCAAATAAGACTCCTAAGTTGATAGAAAGAATGGCTGCCAATGAAAATGAAGGTTTGACAAATGGACTTGATTTCAAGTCTAATAATTATTTGCAGCCTCCACCAATTCTAGCTAAGGAACCTTCTGATTTGGAGAAGCTAGTGGGACAAATGGAACAACATTCAAATGCTTTAATGGAAGAGACTCGGGCCAATACCAAGAATACACAGGCTTCTATCAGAAATCTATAGAATCAAATTGGCCATCTGGCTAAACAAATAGTTGATAGAACTCTAGGTACTTTCCCTAGTAACAAAGATACTAATCCGAGGGAAGACTGTATGGCCATCACAATTAGAAGTGGGAAAGTACTTCCATCTCCTGATGTTGAAAATAAGCTAGATATTGCAGGTGAGCCTAAAAAAGAAAAAGAAATTGAAAAACCTGTTGATGCTCTCCAGCAAGTATACCGATCACACAAGTAATATAATGAAAGAGTAGAGTATCATCTCCACAGGGACTGTAAACCAAGTATTACGATAACCAGTCCCCTTAAGTTGGAAAACTCGGTTGTTGTTGGAAAAATTGTGAATTGATTGAGTAACAATAAAAGTAAAGACTTGTTTTTAAGTTTTTATATTAAAGAATAAAAATTAAGAACAAGAATAAGTGATTTGTAAAAAGATGTGAGAAAACATTGCAGCCAGGATACACTCACCAAATGATCTCGCTCTTTACTCTAGATTGATTTACAATATTCATTCAATTTAATAACTCAGACAAATTATCATCTCAAAATAATTAGTTAAATCTCAATCCCTTGGCAATTTAACCCTTTAATTCAATTGGAACCCTAATCCCTTAGCAACCCCGCATGAAATTAAGCATTAAGCCCGATAAATCAAACGACTGCGATCTATACAAGTCTATCCCTATAACATGCATAGATCGTTATCTTACCCCCTTTCAGAATCAAAATCCCAACATTCCTATTGCGAGCCCTAATTCCCAAATTATTATCTCCTATTAGGTTGATCAGATCTAACAGGAATAATAAACAATACACACAGGGTAAGATAAAGTACATTAAAATAAACGAACAACATAATTCAATCCTTCGTATCAAAGGTTCACATATGGATCGTGACCCTGACTACAATAAAAAGACTTAGCCGACCATTGTCATGGCTAGAATTAAATATTGAACAAGAAACATAAATTATAATAGAAGAAGATGGAGAACGAAGAACGAAGATCCAGAGCTCTCTTGGCAGCGACGGTCTTTTCTAGGTCAGAATGATCCGTGAAATGTGCCGAGCTCTTTTTTATATTCTTCTTTTTCCTCTTCCAAAATTACCCTTGTAAACATACGGTGTTGTGCTTTCGCAACTGACGCTCTCAGCGTCAGATCCATGCCAAGAGCGTGGCTGCCTCTGAACTCCCACGTTATCAGCGTGTTATCCACGCTGTGAGCGTGGGAAGAAGGATGGTTTCACACCAACAGCGTGATATCCACGCTGTGAGCGTGGAAGTCTCTGGTTCTTCACGCCACCAGCGTGACATCCACGTTGTGAGCGTGGGTCTTCATTTTGGCAAATTCTCATTTTGCTCCAGATTGGTTTGCTTTTCCTATAAAATAAGCATAAAATCAGTTGAACAATCCCGAAATTTGAATTTAAGCAAAGCATGAAAGTAAACTGGCCTTTGAAGGCCGATGCATGTAAGGTGTAAAACAAAAAATTTTACTGCGGAACATACATGCACACATAGGTTCATGCTTTAAGACAGCATGATGTTACCTTGTTTTTGGCCTGATCAGTCAGGGAGATCAGATGTCAGGCTTGAAGGGTTCAAACCCTCTAATGGTGATCCACACCACCGTTCGTCAATGATGCAAGAACCCTTTCTTGAAAGCCACCAGATGAACACCACAGTGAGGCTTGCTATGCGCACAAGTGGTGAAGGTGGAGGCTAGGTATTCTGTTTGGAAAGGTGTAGTGAGCTACCCTACAGAATGGTGCATAGATGGAGGAGAGTTGGCTAGGTTTTTCACAAAAACCTAAGGTGAGGAACAAGTCATATATATGCGCACACTTGGAGAGGAGGAGGGAATTAAATCATTCAAAATGAAAAACAAACTTTCAAATCTCTTTGAAAGTTGCGCATAGAACAGTGAGATAAGGTGGAGCTGTTGCAAAACTAACTTTCCCAACAACCTCCAATCTTATCCACATGAAATTAAGTTCAAAATAATTTAAACTTAAATTCATAAACTATCATATAGTATATACTTCTCATGCGCATAATTCAGCCCTAGAAGGGGCCCAAATACATTGAGTAGTTGCATTCAAAATTTGAATCAACTCACCCACTGATTCCCTCAACCACCAAATCTGAATGGAGGTTTGTTTTAAGTGATAAGATAACACTCTTATCACCTAAAAGTTGCGCACCAAACAGCCAAGGGAGTGCCTCCAAAGATCCTACTTGATCCAAGGAATATGCTCCAATAAGATCCTGTCTTATCCTTTTGTTATGAAACAACTTTTCAAAACCAATTCAAATTCGAATTCAAACACTTGAATTCAAACGTTCAAACATTCAAATTCAAAATTCAAAATTCAAAGTTTCAAATTTCAAATTCAAAATTCGAATTTCAAAATTCAAATTCAAATTCAAATTTCAAAATTCAAATTTCAAATTTCAAATTTCAAATTCAAAATTCGAATTTCGAAATTCAAATTCTAAATTCAAATTTCAAAATTCAAATTTCAAATTCCAAATTCGAAATTCAAATATTTGATTATTAATTTAGCTAATTAAATTAATTAGTAATGGCTTGGACTATCCAAGCTCATTACTAAACTCCATGCACCACCCACCCATTTAGGTGGGATTCCAAACAGCTTCTTGGGCTAATAACATTATTAGGCCCAATACCTTTAAAGCTAGTCCATCATGACTACAAGGTGTTAGTGTGTGACCCATTAGGTCCAACTTAGCTTCTGACATAACTGGGCTGGGGACCAACAAGCCACAACCCAATTAATGACAACACAGAGCACTAGCAATGCTTTGTTGCCCCAGAACTAGTCAGATTAAAGACTTGATCAACCTATTGCACATATTTGGTTACCGTATGTATTTCCCTTCATCTCGGTTATCTTCCCATTAACCTAGGGTAAGGAAATGTATCAACCCCTGCGGTTTAGGGTAAGCTTTATTCGAAATAGGGAATCTTCAATTTACTGACTCTAAAGGCAGATCATCTCATGATCTCTTTTACTATGCATAGATTCTCGAGTCCCTGTAAATGTCATCCCGGTTTCTCCGGTTTACAGATAACCTAATCTCTCACAGAGATTTGACGAATTCCTTTAGCTTATTACCCTAGCCCTGTGCCCTTTAAGGACACGCCCAACAGTATACCTATGAGTCTCCATGTTTCAGGCAGACGAGGTATACAATCAAAACATGCCTTCAAGAACACAGTCTAGGTAATAACTTCTGGTCTAAGGAAAGACATACCCAAACATAAAGAGATTACTCTAATGACACTATCTGTGAGATTTCCTCATAGAGTCTCTTTTTGGGTCTGTTCAGTGCGAGCTATACTCTTATAGGTCTACCCACGACTTTAGCTAAGATATCTCCATATCTGCTGCTCATGAGGTCTTTACCTTGTATCCATATACAAGTAGATAAGTCGTACTAGTCTTTACTCGAGATCACTGATCCCCAAACTCAGTGTCTCTAGACTAGGAACATATAATTAGGAATAGACATGCAATATCCTTGAATCCTCATGATCGTGATCTCATCACAGATACTCAAGAGATACCTGTTCTATTCCAAGGGGTTTATCCAGTTCGTTCATATAATATTAACAGGAATATCGAGACACAATATGAAACTGAATAAATAGTGCTTTCATTTATTTGCGACAAACAAAGTTCTACATCTAGTGTCCTTTATTTAATCAAAAGATTGTCTCTAGGACACCCATATGCTAACAAGCTCCCACTTGGCCTAGAGCCAATCAGACCTAAGTCGTATGCCCAAAGCCTCATAATGACTATCATGTTTTCTCTGAGAAACAGCCTATGTCAGAGAATCGGCCAGGTTATCGTCTGTGGGAACATAATCCATTTTTACATCATTCCTATCAATGATTTCTCTAATCAAATGATATCTGCGGAGCACGTGTTTAGATCTTTGATGAGACCTAGGTTCCTTTGACTGTGTAATGGCTCCAGTGTTGTCGCAAAGCAACTGTATGGGCTCATCCACGCTTGGAACCACCCTTAGTTCATTTACGAACTTCTTGATCCACACTGCCTCCTTAGCTGCTTCTGAAGCAGCTATGTATTCAGCCTCTGTCGTTGAGTCTGCTGTTGTCTCCTGCTTGGAACTTTTCCAAGACACTGCCCCACCATTTAAGGTGAATACGAATCCTGACTGTGACTTGCAGTCATCTTTGTCACTCTGAAAGCTGGCATCAGTGAACCCTTTCACTGTTAACTCATTAACCCCACCATAGACCAGAAACGCATCCTTAGTTCTTCTTAAGTATTTAAGGATGGTTTTGACTGCCGTCCAGTGACCCTCTCCAGGGTCTGACTGGTATCTGCTCGTAATGCTTAAAGCATATGAGACATCTGGTCTCGTACATATCATGGCATACATGATGGATCCAATAGCCGAAGCGTATGGAATTCCACTAATGCGATCCTTCTCAGGCTGTGACTTAGGACACATAGCCCTTGATAGGTGTACCCCATGACTGACAGGAAGAAAACCCCTTTTCGACCCTTCCATGCTAAACCTCTTTAGCATCTTGTCAACGTACGTGGATTGAGATAAACCCAGCAGCCTCTTGGATCTATCTCTATAGATCTTTATACCGAGTATAAAGGCTGCCTCTCCCAAATCCTTCATGGTAAAGTTTTCTGAAAGCCACTCTTTCGTTATTTTTAATGTGGGGATGTCATTTCCTATTAGCAATATGTCATCTACATAGAGCACTAGGAAGACGACATTACTCCCACTAACCTTTCTGTAAACACAAGGTTCATCCTCGTTCTTGATAAAACCGTTACTCTTAACGACTTCATCAAAACGTATATTCCAACTCCTTGATGCTTGCTTTAGCCCATATATTGACCTTTGTAGTTTGCATACCATATGCTCCTGATCTTTGTTTTCAAAGCCTTCAGGTTGTGTCATGTACACTTCCTCCTTCAAGAACCCATTCAAGAAGGCGGTCTTGACGTCCATTTGCCAAATTTCATAGTCGTGGTATGCTGCTATTGCAAGCATGATCCTAATAGATTTGATCATGGAAACTGGTGAGAAAGTTTCATCATAGTCAACTCCTTGTCTTTGACGATACCCTTTCGCCACCAACCTAGCTTTGTAGGTCTGAACGTTGCCATCTGCATCAGTCTTTCTTTTAAAGACCCATTTATTTCCGATAGGAACTATTACTTGCGGTTTAGGAACCAAGGTCCATACCTTGTTCTGATACATCGAATCCATTTCAGATTCCATGGCTTCAAGCCATCTAGAGGAGTCAACATCTTTGACCGCCTCCTCGTAGTTACTTGGTTCATCATCCTTAACAGTTTGCTGATTCTCAATTACAAACCCGTACCTTTCAGGTGGATGGATGACCCTCGTAGATCTACGGAGTTGTGTGTTTACTTCTCCATTGGAGAACGTCGCCTGCGGAGCAGACTCGGGTTCCTCAATCTGTTCTTGTGGATCTTGCACTTCTTCAAGATCAATCTTACTCCCACTGCCTCCTTGAGAGATCAAATCCTTCTCAAGGAACTCAGCATTCTTTGACACAAACACTTTGTGTTCTTCTATGGAGTAGAAGTAGTATCCCTTAGTACCTTTAGGATACCCCACAAATAGACATTTAGTACTCTTAGCACTAAGCTTGTCTGATGTCAACGCATTGACATAAGCTGGCGATCCCCATACCCTGAGGTAACTCAGGTTGGGTCTTTTACCACTCCATATCTCATATGGTGTGGTCTGAACAGATTTAGACGGTACCCTATTTAGAAGGTATGCCGCTGTGTCTAAGGCATATCCCCAAAACGATTTTGGAAGTTGAGTCTCACTCATCATAGACCTAACCATGTCTAACAAGGTCTTGTTTCTCCTTTCGGAGACACCGTTTTGGTGTGGTGTGTAAGGAGCGGTAAATTGTGAGAGAATTCCATTTTCTCTCAGATAACCCTGAAACTCGTGGCTCAAATATTCACCACCACGATCTGATCGTAATGTCTTAATCATCTTGCCACGCTGTTTCTCCACTTCATTCCTAAACTCTTTGAACTTTTCAAAAGCTTCAGATTTATATCTCATTAGGTATATATACCCAAATCTTGATTTGTCATCTGTAAAGGTAATGAAATAAGAATATCCACCTCTAGCCTCAATAGACATTAGGCCACATACATCAATATGAATGAGTTCTAATAACTCACTAGCCCTATGACTCTCAAGCCCTTTGGGCTTTTGTTGAATCATTTTCCCAGCTAGACAAGATTCACACTGTCCATAGGATTCCAAATCCATGGAGTCCAGGTATCCATCTCTATGCATCCTAGACAATCTTGTTTCATTTATGTGCCCTAGTCTACAGTTCCAAAGATAAGATTGATTATCCGTCCTAGGTCGTTTCACATCTATATTGAGCACTTCATTTCCCATTTCCAACACGTACAATCCATTTATTAAAGAAGCAGTACCGTAAACCATATCATTCAAAATGATAGAAAAAGTACCATCCCTAATACTGAAAGTATATCCATCTTGTTCTAAACAAGAAATTGAAATAATGTTTCTAGAAATTTACGGAATATAAAGACAATTATTCAAATGTAATAAAAGGCCCGTAGGCAAAATAAGGTCAGCATCTCCAACTGAATGAGCAGCAACTCTTGCTCCATTACCAACGCGGAGATCTACCTCGTTTCTATCCAATCTCCTTGGGCTCCTAAGTACCTGCAACATATTGCAGATATGAGAACCGCATCCGGTATCCAATACCCATGAGGATGGATTAGCATAAGAATAATTTATCTCAATCATGAAAATACATGAGGCAGAAGCATCACCATGCTTCTTGTCCTTCACATTGTTCAGGTAGTCTGGACAATTCCTCTTCCAGTGGCCTTTCTTGCCACAATGGAAGCACTCAGCATCACCCTTGTCCTTAGGTGCCTTCTTACCCTTCTTCTTGCCCTTCTTCTTCTTGGATTTTCCTTTGGGCTTAAGGGGGTCACATTTTGCAGGCTCCTTACCCTTTCCCTTGGCCTTGCTAGGCCCACCAATCAAAAGAGCCTGTGTCCTATCCTTCTTGATAGACACTTCAGTTGTTGTTAACATGCTTAACAACTCAGGCAAGCTCACTTGCATCCCATGCATATTGTAATTCATGATGAATTGACTGAAGGAAGGTGGAAGTGAGGTGAGGACTAAGTCATTACTTAGCTCGGCATCCATGATGAAGCCTAGGTTTCCTAGCTTCTCAATCAGCCCGATCATCTTGAGAACATGGCTGCCAACAGACATGCTCTCAGTCATCCTACAAGAGAACAGTTCTCTTGAGGCCTCATACCTCTCATGCCTGCCTTTAATATCATACAACTCCTTGAGATGTACGATAATAGAGGGAGCATCCATATGCTCATGCTGCTTTTGTAGTTCAGGCGACATGGATACCAACATGATGCATACTGCCATCACATTGTCATCCAAGTGCTGTTGATGGGTTACAAAATCAAATTCCGCAAACCCTTCTTCCCCTTCCCGTGGAGCTACGGGTATTACAGCATCTAAAACGTAGGCAATCTTTTCGGCCCTTAGAACTATTCTTAGGTTCCGATACCAGTCCATAAAATTTGAACCGGTCAGTTTATTCGTATCGAGTATTGAACGCAGTGACAGTGGATTAGTCATACTATAAGCTGAAAAGGATGTAAAGATAGTTTTAGTTAATATACGGTTATGTAGTTAAAAGCAAATTATTAAAGACTTGAAATAATTTGCCCCTCCCACTATTTTATCTAAGTCAATGACCCTTCCTTTTGACTTAGGGTTAATCTACTTTAGATTTTACCTTAGTGGGATTAAGAGTGCGATTATTTATTTTAACCTCCGTCTGAGACCGCAAGATTAATTTAAATAAAGGGTTGATCTTTATCAACAGTATCTCATACCCTCTCTTAACATTAGGTTGACAGCTCTTTGTCACTTAGTGGTGCATCTCATGCAACCAACCTAGCACCATTACCCTAAGCACATAAGCCCGGCTGTGCCTGCAACTTATGTCTTAGTTAAGCATTAAACCAGCACCCTAAGTGTCTTACACTTCAAACACTACTCTAGCCCAACGAAATAGTGGGTCCCAACTGAGTTGTGGAACACCACTATGTAGAAGAGTTTTGAGTAGCATTGGTGGTGGGAGGTAATCATATGCTTAATTATTTATTCCTTTTAAGGGTTCCTTTTATCTTGGGGTTAATTAGGTCCCATCAAACGCATATTGTAAGTTATCATGCTAGTCGTTACCTATGTCAAACATCTATCGGTATACACTAGTCGCTTTTGGACAAACATAATAACCATACAAAACGCGGTTTGCCCAATTCATGCATACTAGACGTTCTAATCATACATGCATATAAACAGTTTATATTGAGATAGCCATGGTGCTCGCGCTTTTTATAACACCTCAAATATTTAAATGTGCATTTTAATATAATATTGAGAAAGGAAAGTTGATGGATTAGTGGAAATCCAAGTATTATGGCCAAAAGGGGCAAAAAGGGCAAAATTGTAATTTGCCAACCGTGTGTTAAGAGGCTTAAATATTGAGTTAGAGATTTCAAATGACAAAAGTAAGGTTGGAAATGGAATCAGGGCGAAAAATTGAGTAAATAGGCAAATTTGGGAAAAATCGATGAATAGTGATTTTTAAGTGTTAAAATACTGAGTTGTGAGTGTACCGATAGGTGTGAAATTTTTATCATTATTTTGGAGAAAGAAAAATATGTTATGGACTGGAAAAATATTTAGATTAAGGATTTGTGATCGAAAATTTTATCGGAGTGAAAGTTAGATCGCGTGTGGGACCCGTGTGACCGAAGTCACTTGGGCCACCTCCCTTTTTCTTCTTCTTTCCTTCTTTCTTCCTCCATTTCCCGTGTGCACCATTCTGTTAGGAAAAGAGACCCAAAACCTCCATTCTCCATTTTCTTCCCATTTCTTCGTTTCTCCACCGAATCGCTTGATTTTGGTGTTGAAATCTATCGTAAACAACCTTCCAAAGCCATTGGTAGCATCTAGAAGCCTTGAATCCGCCTCTTTGGCCACGTTTTTGGCAAACTCAGATTCGACCCATTAGTGTTCTTGGAGATTTCTTGGAGTTTTGAGCTTCAAATGGTTTAGTGAAGCCTTGGTGGTGATCATACTACTCATTGTAAGTATATTTGTGGTCTCTTTATAGTTGATTCCATAGATCTATGAATATGTGTTCAAAGCTTTGATTTTAGATGTGTGATGATAGAGAGCCCAAATGCAAAAATGCTATTAGATGAAAAGGCCTTAGAATCATGTTTGTAAGCTAGAAATGCTATGTTAATTTTTGGTGAAAAATATGGATTTGTAACTTAGGCAAAATTTGAGGAATTTTGATGAAAAATGAGTTTTGAGTAAATTGGATTTAATGATTGTTGTAGGGTGCCTCACACGGTTGGATTTGAGAAAAGTTGAATTGGAGCATACGTTTGGAACGGTGTTGCTCGTGCTAAGGTAAACTCTTGGAACTTGGGTTTAATCCCTAGTGAGCTCCACCACACCTAGAGGAAGGTTGTGGTTGGATTATGTAGTGATGACATGATGTGTTTGTATGCTTGTATGCATATTGCTTGTATTGTGTGAAAATTGTGTGTGGTCGCTGATCAGTTGACAAGTGGAGTTTGGTCATCCGCTGGATTCATCCTTGTGAGAATGCCAGTCGGGTATTGCCGTGGAGTCGACTCTGGGAGCGGCGCCAGGATGATCCAAACGTGGGACGTCCGCCGGATAGGGCTCATGAGGAGTTCCGGTTGGGTATTGCCATGGAGTCTTCTCAACCATGGGAGAGGCGCCAGGACTGTCCAGGGAGTTATATGATGGAGTCCTTGAACATGAATCCATGAGTGGATGTTCTTGGGTGTCTCCAGGAGGATGGTGATATTGTTTTACTTGCATGCCATATTATGTCATTTTGATACATTTTAGTGAGCCATGGAGTGGAGAGAGCCTCTAGCTCCATTGGTTTACTGAGATATATCCGTATATCTCACCCCGTGTTTGGGGGACCACATTTCAGGTCACTATGAGCCGGGAGGAGCTTCGGGCAAGAAGCCCGTATAGTGGACGTTGGATTGGCATGCGGTGCATTGGATTGCATGGCTTTTTGGAGGAGTTTATGGAGTGCACATAGCATACCATTAGTATTTTGAGACTTAGGTCATGAACATATTGCATGATGTTATTTTCCATGCTTTTGTTAGTGTTCATGGTCATATGCTAAGTCTTGTTATGTTTTATTATTCATGGCTTGGATAACTGTATATTTTGAGTGAGCATGGGACTTGTCCATTGCCGCATTCATAGCCTTGAAGTCTTGATGAGTTATGTTGTAAAAATGGTCCATATTGCATGTAAATGGCCATTATTTTGAGAATGATGTAAATGATGTTTAATTCAAGGTAAATGCATGATGGAAGGGCCTAGAGCCAACATTAAGACATGACTATGTGTTATGTGGAGTACCAAGGGGTTAGGGATGGATTACACACCCTTTTTGGGGCTCAAAACAGCTGTAATCTGTCATTTTGCTGCATAGTAATCGATTACCCAAGCATGGTAATCGATTACCATGCAACAGGGGACGAAAAATTAGCTACTGTCTGCACTGGTAATCGATTACTGGCCTTTGGTAATCGATTACCATGTGAGGTAATCGATTACCAAGAGCTGGTAATCGATTACCAGAACAGAGGAATTGAAAAATTGGCTACTGCCTCATTTTTGACAGGTGGTAATCGATTACCACCCTCTGGTAATCGATTACCACAGTGTAATTTTCGAAAATTCAGTTTTTTCTAGACTAAAAGAAAGGGGTATAACTTGATGGGTAGAACTCCGAATGATACGTGGTTTGAAACCACGCGTAGACAACGTAAAGGACTACAATTTGGTAAAAGATGAGAGTAAGGTGGTGAGTTTAAATGAAATGAATAAAAAGAATGATCTATGATGTTAGAAAATGTATGATTCCGCAAATGGCATTTACAATTATAGTGTGGTTTTAATTGATTACGGAAACTGTATTTATGAAAAGGAAAAGGAATATGTTAAAAGAAAAATTTACCCGTAATTTAATTAACCTTATCACTGTGATTGTAACTGCGCTTAATATCATAATCAATGTTAACAATACCGGTGTACAACGGGCTGTTACATTTTATGGTATCAGAGCAGTTTTGTTTAGGGAACTCTGATTGTTTGTTCATGATGTATCTTGTGTGCCATAGCTATCTGTGAACTATTTATGATTAATGTATATGTGATTCCTCAGTGTGGGTCTGATCAGCTCATTCCTTTGTGTTACATGTACAGATATCATGAGTAGGGCACGAGGTCGCCGTGGGGCACGGGGTGCAGGTCAATTGCCACCGGATCCGGTCACTGCAGCACTGAATGCTCTGCAGGCGGAAACGGCTGCAAATAGAAATATGACTGAGAACCTGATGAAAGCAAATCAGGATATGATGCAGGCCTTTATGGCTGAGTTGAGGGCGGATAGAGGTCGTCCTAGGAGGGAAGATACACCTCCGCATACGGCTACGGTGACTCCTACACCGACGCCATCTGTTACTCCTCAACAGGGGGAGAGTGGGGCTAGTCACCACACTGGTGAGGCTAGTCATCATACTACTACGGATCCTAGTTATGTTCCTGATCCGTCATCTGTTGCCCAATCTACTGGGGCTGCTGGGCAAGTTATTGATAATGCTGATGATGAGCGTAGGCTCATATCTTTTAGGAAACATAAGCCACCCGCATTTCTGGGGTCAAGGGACCCAAAGGAGGTCACTGCTTGGTTGAGGGGCATGGACAAGATTTTTCAGGTTATGAGATGCCAAGACCCGCAGAAGTTGTTATATTCTGTTTATATGCTGGAGGGTGACGCCCAAGAGTGGTGGGACAATGTGTCTCGCCCATTTATTATTCAGGGTGAGGTCCTTACTTGGACTATGTTTGAAGGATTATTCCATGAAGAATATTTTCCCCGCGATGTTCGGGAGGCTAAGCAAGGTGAATTCGATAATCTGGTACAGGGGGTTATGACTGTGGATGCCTATGTGGCGAAATTTAATGAGCTTGTGAAATTTGCAAACTATGGAGGTACTCTACCTACTCCGGAATTCTTGTCAGCTAAATTTCAAAGAGGGCTGAGTGAGAAGATTGCAAAGAGGATGTCGAATACTGCGGTGAGAAACTTTGCCGACTTGGTGACCCAATGTAAAAGGGTCGAGACTGTTTATGGGAGGTATCCAAAATCTGATTCTACAAAAGAGCAAGATGTTAAGAGGACACCTGGTCCTTCTGGTAATAATAATAGAGGAGGTTTCAATAATAACAATAGAGGTAGGGGGTTGCATGTAAGGCAGCCTCCTGGTCAGTTCAAGAGGGGTGGAAATAATGATGGTGGTGGTGCTTCGAACAGATATTTTACCCCACAATGTGGGAAGTGTGGGAAATACCACAGAGGTGTATGTGGTGCTGGTACGTCGAATTGTTTTAGATGTGGTCAGAGTGGCCACTTTGCTAGAAATTGTACTTCTTCTTCGGGGAAGGCTGCGAATCTGCAGGCCTTGCCGCCAGCTACTACTACTACTACTGCTGCTCCTATTGCTGTTGTTCCTACTGTGGGACGAGTTTATACTACTAATGCGCAGCGTACTGAGAAGGCTCCGAATTTGGTTAAAGGTATAATTTTTCTATCTAATGTTGATTTATCTGTATTGTTTGATTCGGGAGCAACACATTCATTTGTGGCGGACTATGTGGCGAAGGCTTTAGACTTAAAGGTAACACGGATGGTTCCGCCGATGCGTATTACTACTGCTACAGGAGAGGTTAGTGAGTCATCTTGGATTTGTGAAGATGTGAGGTTCACTTATTTAGGCAGGGGTTACACCATTGATTTAATTATCTTACCCCTGGCCTCTGTCAATTTAATTTTGGGGATGGATTGGTTGTCTCGGAACTGCGCAATGATTGATTGTTGCGGGAAGAGGTTGTTGCTATCTCACGAGAGGCCGTCTGTTTGTCCATCTTTGTATTTATCTGTCAGTCAGACTGTGAAAGCCTTGAAGGCTGGAGATCTGGGTTATGTCTTGTTGGGCGGATTGGTGGGTGATAGAAAGGAGGAGATTTCTGCTATTCCAGTTGTTAATGAGTTTGAGGATGTATTTCCGGATGAGATACCGGAATTCCCACCTGAGAGAGAGATTGAATTCTCGATTGATTTATTGCCTGGGGTGGGGCCGATCTCCTTGGCTCCATACCGGATGTCGCCACTTGAGTTGGCTGAATTGAAGAAACATATTGAAGAACTGTCTGCGAAGAATTTCATTAGGCCGAGTGTGTCTCCGTGGGGAGCACCGGTGATATTTGTAAAGAAAAAGGATGGTAGCATGAGATTGTGCACTGACTACCGACAGCTGAATAAAGTGACTATAAAGAACCGGTACCCATTACCGCGTATTGATGATTTATTAGATCAGTTGAGGGGTGCCTGTGTATTTTCAAAGATTGATCTCCGGTCCGGATATCACCAGATTCGGATTAAACCGGAGGATGTACCTAAAACAGCTTTCCGATCCAGATATGGACATTTTGAGTATCAAGTTATTCCTTTCGGGCTTACTAATGCCCCGGCGGTGTTCATGGACTATATGAACCGCATTTTTAAACCGTATTTGGACCAGTTCGTGATTGTATTCATTGATGACATTTTAATTTATTCTAAGAGTAAGGAGGAGCACGTCGACCATTTGAGGACTGTGTTGCAGGTGTTAAAAGACAAGAAGCTTTATGCTAAACCGTCTAAGTGTGAATTCTGGTTGTCTGAGGTGCAATTTTTGGGTCATGTTATTTCGGCAAGTGGTGTCGCAGTGGATCCAAGCAAGATTGAAGCGGTGAGTGACTGGGAAAGACCTAAGACTGTAACTGAGATTAGAAGTTTTCTGGGGCTTGCTGGCTATTATCGCCGATTTATTCAGGGATTTTCTGCAATGGTTCTACCGTTGACTCGATTGACACGAAAGGATACTCCTTTTGTGTGGACCCAGGAATGTGAGGACTGTTTTCTGCTACTGAAAGAGAAATTGACCACTGCTCCGGTGTTGACTCTACCTGATCCGGAGGGTGAGTTTGTGCTATATTGTGATGCATCTAAGAAAGGTTTAGGGAGCGTGCTGATGCAGGAAGGAAAAGTGATTGCATATGCGTCTAGGCAGTTGAGGCCGCATGAAGAAAATTATCCGACGCATGACTTAGAATTGGCTGCTATTGTGTTTGCCTTGAAAATTTGGAGGCACTTTCTGTATGGGATGAAGTTTGCTGTGTTTAGCGACCATAAAAGCTTGAAATATTTATTTGATCAGAAGGAGCTGAATATGAGGCAGCGTAGATGGGTTGAATTCTTGAAGGATTATGACTTTGAGCTGAAATACCACCCGGGAAAGGCCAATGTTGTGGCAGATGCATTGAGTAGGAAGTCTGTGAACCTATCTCATATGATGATGTGGGACAATGAAGTGATTGAGCAATTCCGTGATATGAAAATAACGGATTTCTTTGCAGGAAGAATGTGTGATATGGAGTTGACTCGGATTGAGAACGAGCTGCACGAGAAAATTAAAGAGACTCAGATCCGAAACGAAAGTATAAAGTATTTGAAAGGCCAGAGTGGCATATCTGTGAATGAGCAAGGACTACTATTATATCAGGGCAGGATTGTTGTGCCCAAGGAACTTGCAGAGGAAGTTATGACTGAGGCCCATAAGGGCCAATATTCTATCCACCCAGGTGCCACAAAGATGTACCAAGATTTGAAAGTTAAGTTCTGGTGGCCTGGTATGAAAAGGGATGTTGCCGAGTACGTGTCTAAGTGCTTGGTGTGTCAGAAAGTGAAAATAGAGCATCAGAAACCTGCTGGATTACTTCAGCCGCTGGATATACCTGAATGGAAGTGGGAGAGTATTTCAATGGATTTTGTTGTTGGACTACCGAGAACTCAAGCGGGTTATGATTCGATTTGGGTTATTGTGGACCGACTTACGAAGTCTGCACATTTTCTACCAGTACGAGTGGATTATACCACAGAGAAGTTGGCTACACTGTATGTAAAGGAGATTGTTAGACTCCATGGGATACCGATTAGCATTGTGAGTGATCGGGACCCGAAGTTTAGTTCACGATTTTGGGGAGCTTTGCAGCAGGCTTTTGGCACTCGGCTTCGGCTGAGCACTGCTTATCACCCGCAGACTGATGGTCAGACTGAGAGGACCATACAGACACTTGAGGATATGTTGAGAGCTTGCACACTGGAACAGGGTAATGCTTGGGATAAGTACTTACCACTGGTGGAATTTTCTTATAATAACAGTTTTCATTCCAGTCTGGGTATGGCACCATACGAGGTTTTATATGGCAGGAGGTGTCGTACGCCCACTTGTTGGACTGAGGTAGGCGATAAAGAGAGATTTGGTCCGGATTTTGTGCAAGAAACGACAGTGCAGATTGAAATGATCAGAGAAAAGTTGAAACAGGCACAGAATCGGCAGAAAAGTTATTATGACAATAAGCATAGACCGCTGGAATTTGAGGAAGGTGACCATGTATTTGTACGTTTGTCGCCGGTCACAGGTGTTGGCCGTGCGCTGGGTGTGAGGAAGCTGAGTCCACGATTCATTGGGCCATATCAGATTATGAAAAGAGTAGGATTGGTGGCCTATCAGCTTGCCTTACCCCCTCAGTTGTCTAATTTACATGATGTCTTTCATGTGTCGCAGTTGCGACGTTATGTTCCGGATGAGTCACATGTAGTGATGCCGGATAATATTGAAATCAGGGAGAACTTGAAGACTCCCATTGGTCCTATTGCAGTGTTAGATCGCAGTGAAAAGCGATTGAGAAGTAAAGTGATTCCCATGCTGAAGATTCAGTCGGAAGGCCGCACACCTGAGGAGGCTACTTGGGAGCGGGAGGACGAGATTCTCCGGCTGTATCCTGAGTTAGTGAGCAGGTATGATTTAATTTTGCGGACAAAATTTCAAAAAGGTGGGGTGAATATAACACCTCAAATATTTAAATGTGCATTTTAATGATATATTGAGAAATGAAAGTTGATGGATTAGTGAAAATCCAAGTATTATGGCCAAAAGGGGCAAAAAGGGCAAAATTGTAATTTGCCAACCGTGTGTTAAGAGGCTTAAATATTGAGTTAGAGATTTCAAATGACAAAAGTAAGGTTGGAAATGGAATCAGGGCGAAAAATTGAGTAAATAGGCAAATTTGGGAAAAATCGATGAATAGTGATTTTTAAGTGTTAAAATACTGAGTTGTGAGTGTACCGATAGGTGTGAAATTTTTATCATTATTTTGGAGAAAGAAAAATATGTTATGGACTGGAAAAATATTTAGATTAAGGATTTGTGATCGAAATTTTATCGGAGTGAAAGTTAGATCGCGTGTGGGACCCGTGTGACCGAAGTCACTTGGCCCACCTCCCTTTTCTTCTTCTTTTCCTTCTTTTCCTCCTCATTTCCCGTGCGCACCAACTGTTAGGAAAAAGACCCAAAACCTTTTCACCATTTCTCCATTTTCTTCCCATTTCTTCGTTTCTCCACCGAATCGCTTGATTTTGGTGTTGAAATCTATCGTAAACAACCTTCCAAAGCCATTGGTAGCATCTAGAAGCCTTGAATCCACCTCTTTGGCCACGTTTTTGGCAAACTCAGATTCGACCCATTAGTGTTCTTGGAGATTTCTTGGAGTTTTGAGCTTCAAATGGTTTAGTGAAGCCTTGGTGGTGATCATACTACTCATTGTAAGTATATTTGTGGTCTCTTTATAGTTGATTCCATAGATCTATGAATATGTGTTCAAAGCTTTGATTTTAGATGTGTGATGATAGAGAGCCCAAATGCAAAAATGCTATTAGATGAAAAGGCCTTAGAATCATGTTTGTAAGCTAGAAATGCTATGTTAATTTTTGGTGAAAAATATGGATTTGTAACTTAGGCAAAATTTGAGGAATTTTGATGAAAAATGAGTTTTGAGTAAATTGGATTTAATGATTGTTGTAGGGTGCCTCACACGGTTGGATTTGAGAAAAGTTGAATTGGAGCATACGTTTGGAACGGTGTTGCTCGTGCTAAGGTAAACTCTTGGAACTTGGGTTTAATCCCTAGTGAGCTCCACCACACCTAGAGGAAGGTTGTGGTTGGATTATGTAGTGATGACATGATGTGTTTGTATGCTTGTATGCATATTGCTTGTATTGTGTGAAAATTGTGTGTGGTCGCTGATCAGTTGACAAGTGGAGTTTGGTCATCCGCTGGATTCATCCTTGTGAGAATGCCAGTCGGGTATTGCCGTGGAGTCGACTCTGGGAGCGGCGCCAGGATGATCCAAACGTGGGACGTCCGCCGGATAGGGCTCATGAGGAGTTCCGGTTGGGTATTGCCATGGAGTCTTCTCAACCATGGGAGAGGCGCCAGGACTGTCCAGGGAGTTATATGATGGAGTCCTTGAACATGAATCCATGAGTGGATGTTCTTGGGTGTCTCCAGGAGGATGGTGATATTGTTTTACTTGCATGCCATATTATGTCATTTTGATACATTTTAGTGAGCCATGGAGTGGAGAGAGCCTCTAGCTCCATTGGTTTACTGAGATATATCCGTATATCTCACCCCGTGTTTGGGGGACCACATTTCAGGTCACTATGAGCCGGGAGGAGCTTCGGGCAAGAAGCCCGTATAGTGGACGTTGGATTGGCATGCGGTGCATTGGATTGCATGGCTTTTTGGAGGAGTTTATGGAGTGCACATAGCATACCATTAGTATTTTGAGACTTAGGTCATGAACATATTGCATGATGTTATTTTCCATGCTTTTGTTAGTGTTCATGGTCATATGCTAAGTCTTGTTATGTTTTATTATTCATGGCTTGGATAACTGTATATTTTGAGTGAGCATGGGACTTGTCCATTGCCACATTCATAGCCTTGAAGTCTTGATGAGTTATGTTGTAAAAATGGTCCATATTGCATGTAAATGGCCATTATTTTGAGAATGATGTAAATGATGTTTAATTCAAGGTAAATGCATGATGGAAGGGCCTAGAGCCAACATTAAGACATGATTATGTGTTATGTGGAGTACCAAGGGGTTAGGGATGGATTACACACCCTTTTTGGGGCTCAAAACAGCTGTAATCTGTCATTTTGCTGCATAGTAATCGATTACCCAAGCATGGTAATCGATTACCATGCAACAGGGGACGAAAAATTAGCTACTGTCTGCACTGGTAATCGATTACTGGCCTTTGGTAATCGATTACCATGTGAGGTAATCGATTACCAAGAGCTGGTAATCGATTACCAGAACAGAGGAATTGAAAAATTGGCTACTGCCTCATTTTTGACAGGTGGTAATCGATTACCACCCTCTGGTAATCGATTACCACAGTGTAATTTTCGAAAATTCAGTTTTTTCTAGACTAAAAGAAAGGGGTATAACTTGATGGGTAGAACTCCAAATGATACGTGGTTTGAAACCACGCGTAGACAACGTAAAGGACTACAATTTGGTAAAAGATGAGAGTAAGGTGGTGAGTTTAAATGAAATGAATAAAAAGAATGATCTATGATGTTAGAAAATGTATGATTCCGCAAATGGCATTTACAATTATAGTGTGGTTTTAATTGATTACGAAAAAAGGATTTACGGAAAGGAAAAGGAATATGTTAAAAGAAAAATTTGCCCGTAATTTAATTAATCTTATCACTGTGATTGTAACTGCGCTTAATATCATAATCAATGTTAACAATACCGGTGTACAACGGGCTGTTACACTTTTGTCCCTTTTTGCTTCTTTAAGCAACGGCCGCTTGTCGTCTATACGCCACTAAGCTATTTCTCTAATTACAAATAATTAAAGAAACTCCATAACATTTTGGAGGAACAAAATTACAAAATTTAAATTACAAATACACTTGTAAATTAAAATGCGCGATTACACATTAATTTAAAATTCAAAAAATTCAAATCCGGGCACCATGACCATCCCCTTCCTGTTTGTACCTGAAAAGTTCAAAACTTGCAAACACAAACATTATATTATCACATAACATTTTCACATGTATTTCGACATTTAACATTTAAACATCAAAATAACATCTAGATTCATAATCTTAAATTTCTCATTGGCCGAATTTAAAAACAATTTCAATTCCAATTTTGTTAATTCTTTCTTAAAGAAAACAAAATTAAACCATGCATGTAGCCATATATCCCTACATGGCCGAATCATATAGGTGACTATATGATAAATTTTGTCACAAAATTTCATGCATATAAACATGACACAATTCATGGAGAAAAATAAGAAATCATTCAAGGTACTCTTAGTACCCTCCATGGCCGAATCTACCCTTTCAAAAAGGGTGTTCCTTTTAAAACTTTCATAAAGAAAAAGAAACTAAACCATGATGCATAATGTTTTATGAACACAGAATCAAATTTTTATGTTCATAAAAACAAAAACTTTAACACTTTAAAGGATTTGTGATTCAAAATCCACATGCAGAATTTAAACTTTAACCCTTTAAAGATTTTTGACCGTGAAAAAC